>JAKCPI010011517.1:0-58715 GCA_023213315.1 Euborellia annulipes
AATCTTAAACGCCTTCAATTTTATTTTATTTAATATATTACAATGTTTAATGCAAATCAGTTTAAACACAATGGACGATTTGCGAGAAAAAGTATCTTAAAATTGAAAAAAAATATGTAACTAACATCAAGTATTTTATGCGACGTTGCCAGGCTGGTCTGACTCTCGATGCTTCCTTATTTTTAAATATTGGCGACTGTCATTTTGGAGAATTTTTTGACTTTCTTGTTAAAATATCTTTAAAAGCGGTCGGCAGAAACTTTTGATTTTATTTTTAACATATTCCTCGGAAGTGAATTAATAAAATGTAAGTTTTTTTGTTTTTGTATCATTTGCACAGATGCCTATATAATTCGATATGTGTGCGTTTCGTCGTTATTCCCCATAGGCTACATGTTAAATTTCAATTTTTTAAAAATTAATTACACGATAACCCTGTGTCAGATCTGCTTCAAAATTTTATTTTATACGTATTTGATAGTGATTAATAACATATTAAAAAATTAGCTTTTAATCAAGGAAAGTGCTTTAATGTCCGAACAACCTTAAGGGATGGATTTTATTATTTAATATATTTATGAGAAATAAGCATCTCTTTGATTGAAGACAAAATATTTTGAAATTTTATTTTTTCTCACAGAATTGAATTTTTTTATAGATAAATATGCAGTCTTTTATTCTTATAGTTAAAAAAAGTTTCGAATAAAATTTTATAAAAGCATAAAAAGATGAAATCAATCAATTTGGCGATTATTTCAAATGATGGGAGAGCATCAATTTGTTTTTTCTAATTCGATCGGCGCCCAGAGTGCAGCCAGGGAGCCTCGCTTCACTCTCGTCTAGGCTTTTCCTCACGCGCAGATTCGCTTTTCAAAAACTCGCTATATCTCTCTTATTTTTCGTTGGATTTGTGAAAAAATGCAAAACTGGTCTTTTCAATCAATTATAAAGCTATAGACATTTTTTTATTTAACTACGACCACAGAAAATGGGGGTTTATTAATTGCCTTTTACATCTTCAAATTTTAACTGCCTCTTTCATTTCATAATTATCCTAATTTATTGTTTTTTAATTAAATAAACACATTTAGGCCTTGATATTGATCGAATAACTTAGTATATAAAATATTCAAGCAAAAACAATGAAATTTTAGTCTCAAAACGTTCTGAAAATGATTAAAAATCGATTTTCCAAATTTATTTTGACATAGTAATTTTTACTTTCTCTTAAAATTCAAAAATCATTTATTTTTTGGATGCTGTTCTCATTTTGCTTTCAAAATTGTTTGAAGACCATCATGGGCGTAATTGAGAGAATTTGGCTGGGGGGGGCCGGCACCCCCTAGTTACGCCCATGAAAAGGACACAAGGATCTTAATAGTTTAAAATATTTTATTTAAAAAATATTTTTATTTGTGGGAATAGGTCCATTTTGAGTGGATACTACTAACGGAAGAAAAATATATTTTTTTAAATTATATCATTGTTAATTGTTAAGGCCAAAGCGCCTTTAACACCCGTCTCAGGAAGAAAAATAAATAAATCCCACCTCAATAATCAATCAAAAGTCAGAATATATTTATTTCCTTTATTAAAATAATTTTTTCATATTCATCTTTTTAAATTATTTAATTTGTTTTTTTCTTCTAATTTGATGAATATAAAAAAACAAAACAAATAGTTTTATTTTTATTTCTGTGCTTCTGAGAAAAGATGACGTCACGCGCATTGTTTGGAATCCGGTTTGTGTGCACCAAGGAACGAGACTCAGCATCTTATAGCGACTCTCTCCATCTCACTCGCACTCATTACCTTCGCTCTCTTTCTATTCAAATGCAATTCTAGAGCCTCTTATAGACCATAATATTTGAATTTTTGCTTTTTCGAGGAGGGGGCGCCTTTTAGGTCCCCTCCCCCCCTTTAGGTTGTCCCCTCCGTGATATTTATACTAATTTTATGAAATTTGTTTGATTAAATTAAGGATTATTTTCATTTTAACAAAATGGTTTATAGAATGGACACCAGGTGGCAGCACTTGCCGGCGGTGCCTTGCAATTATGCACAATATTTGCTTGCAAGGCTCTCTGTCTTTATTCAATTCGAGTCCCTAAAGAAAAAAAATAAATGAACTAAAGGTCTAAAGGGATGGAGTTTATTATTTAATATATTTATGAGAAATAAGCATCTCTTTAATTGAAGGCAAAATATTTTGAAATTTTATTTTTTCTAAAAGGATTGAATTTTTATAGAAAAATATACAGTCTTTTATTCTTATAGTTAAAAAAAGTTTCGAATAAAATTTATAAAAGCATAAAAAGATGAAATCAATCAATTTGGCAATCATTTCAAACGATGGGAGAGCATCAATTTGTTTTTTCTAATTCGATCGGCGCCCAGAGTGCAGCCAGGGAGCCTCGCTTCACTCTTGTCTAGGCTTTTCTTCACGCGCAGATTCGCTTTTCAAAAACTCACTATATCTCTCTTATTTTTCGTTGGATTTGTGGAAAAATGCAAAACTGGTCTTTTCAATCAATTATAAAGCTATAGACATTTTTTTATTTAACTACGACCACATAAAATGGGGGTTTATTAATTGCCTTTTACATCTTCAAATTTTAACTGCCTCTTTCATTTCATAATTATCCTAATTTATTGTTTTTTAAAATAAATAAACACATTTAGGCCTTGATATTGATCGAATACCTTAGTATATAAAATATTCAGGGCCGCAGACAGGGGGAGAGGGGGGCTATATCCCCGGGGCCCGGGCCCTCCGAGGGGGCCGGGACCATTGTGCTCCCGCCTTAAAATTCTAATAAAAAATAATTTTCATGGTTAAAATTTCATTAAAAAAAATCATTTTCTTAAAATATTTTCCTCAGGGGGCCCGGGCCCTTTAAGCTCAAATCTTAAAATTTTAATTAAAAAAAAATCATTTTCTTGAAATATTTTCCTCAGGGGCCCGGGCCTTTAAGCTCAAATCTTAAAATTTTAATTAAAAAAAAATCATTTTCTTGAAATTTTTCCTCAGGGGGCCCGGGCCCTTTAAGCTCAAATCTTAAAATTTCAATTAAAAAAAAATCATTTTCTTGAAATTTTTTCCTCAGGGGGCCCGGGCCCTTTAAGCTCAAATCTTAAAATTTCAATTAAAAAAAGTCATTTTCTTGAAATTTTTTTCTTCAGGAGGCCTTTTAACCTCAAATCAAGTTTGATCTTTTCACGACTCAGGATAGCTAAAAACGCAGATTTCAGTGGCTAATTTTCAAAAAATTTTCCATACCCCCAGATCCCCCGAAATCCTCTGTCAGGATCTCGATAAAATATTGTAACTCTTTGTTTAGGAAATTTTGAAAAATTTTTAATTAACTTTATTTAAATAAATATTGTAAGCTATGTATAACTATTTCAAAAGTTGTGTCAAAAACTGTGTAAAAAATTGTTGACATGAAGGCCACAATAGCCTTTTATATACTAAAAAAAAACTTAGTTTTTTTTTTGGGGGGGGGGCCCGTATTAGTAAGTAGCCCCGGGGCCCGTCAAGCCTGTCTGCGGCCCTGAAAATATTCAAGCAAAAGCAAAGAAATTTTAGTCTCAAAACGTTCTGAAAATGATTAAAAATCGATTTTCCAAATTTATTTTGACATATTAATTTTTACTTTCTCTTAAAATCAAAAATCAATTATTTTTTAGATGCTGTTCTCATTTTGCTTTCAAAATTGTTTGAAGGCCACCATGGGCGACCACCAACTAGAGAATTTGGCTCGGGGGGGGGGGGGGGGCATGGGACCAGCTATCCTCCGGTGGGCCTGGAAAGCCCCATATTTTCTCAATTTTTCTTGGGGCAAGGAGCTTTCTGGGGGGGGGGGTCGGCACCCCCTAGTTACGCCCATGCTTGGGCCCCATGGATTCGGCGCCTATGGAATGAACTATGTTTAAAATAAAAATAAAAATTCATAATTTATAAAATTTCCCTCTTTTTATAAAACACAGATCTGTAGATATATATATTTATTGCTAATTAACTTGAGATATATTCATGAAAATCTTTTATTTGAATTTTATTTTTTAAATAAATATATTTTATTGTCACGTCATCAATGACGTCACTGACGTTTAAGTTCTCCTTGAAATTCAGTTTTTAAACCGGGCTTTGTTTTTATACCATATGCAATTTGTTTAGTTTTAATCATGATTTTAATTTAATAAATTTCCTAATGATTAATTTTGTTTTATGATTTTTAAAGTGTTTCTTGATATTTAACCTTAAAAATTAACTAATAATTATAAAATGACATATTTAAAATCATGGGAGGAGTTTGAAAAATCTGCAAAGAGGTTATATCTCCAGGATCCTATGAAGGTACAAAATTTGCAATTCTTATTTTTATTCTTATTTGATTTTTAATAAAAATTTTTAATACGCAGGTTAGATATTCAATGAAATATATGCACTCTAAAAATGCAGTCACTTTAAAAATTACAGACGATGTTGTGGTGTGTATTTTAATTTCATTTTTTCTTTTTATTATGACTATTTGTGATAATTTATTATATTTGAAATTGTTTTTATTTTATAGGTCCTTCAATATAAAACTGAAATAGTTCAAGATCTAAAGAAGATCGAAAAATTAATAAGCAATTTAATAAGACATATGGCTTCTAAGGAACAATAGAAGAATGTTTTTAAAAATTCCAATTTTTAATTTTAAAAAGTATATATCTACATTTATCTATTAACTATATTAAAAGGGCTTTCAGAATTTTTACTAAAATTTAATTTCATAAAATTGTGATTCATCAAATCAATCACAGGGGATTTTTTGTGTCGAGATATATACCGATATACATGTATTAAAAATCAATATGTCAAATTTATAAACATGGGAAATAAACAGGGCAAAATTAAAATATACATTTGAAAGAGCATCTAAAAAATAATTGAATTTTGAATTTTAATAAAAATCGCTAGAGCGAATTTAGAAAAAGTGAATAAGTACATCAGTAAAGTACTAGTACTTTTTGGCCGATTTTGATTAAAAGCTTATTTTCACGCTCCAAAGGGGGTGGGGCTAACTTAAATATAAAATTTCAGCCTCATAGCTCAATTCCTTCATGCTTAAAATTGAACACAAACAGACCAAACCACTTTTTTGGATTCAGGGAACCTTTAAACGTCATCGACATCGAATTTTGGACATGATTCCAATACTTTCTCTATATATTAACATATATCGAGATAAGAGAAAGTAAAAAGGAATTTGCCTTAGAACCGGAGAAGTTGTTTGCTTTCGTGGCAAAAAAATAATATTTATATTTTTATTTTCAGATTTTTTTATTTTATCTGTTATTTGTCTACATCGTCATAAATAATTGTCTCAAACATCTTTTAATATCAACTGTCAAAGTACCTGGAAATTTGCAGATAGCAAACTTGGTGAGCCTTTAATGATTATAAACAAATGATTTATTTGATATCAATTGAGTGTAAATAATTCTTTTATTATAAAAATATCAATTATAATTTATTTTTATCGAATTTTAATGAAAGAATAAAAAGTTTCGAACAACTATCGTGTTGGGTATCTCGGAAATGGGTGTAAAAATATCAGCTCTCTTAATTCTTGCATCTGTTATTTCTATTAATGGTGTAATCATAGGATAATTACTTTGTTGTTTCGATCCCTTCACCTCTTTTGCTAAGGATAGAGTTCTTGGTTTTCCAAAGATTCTAATTTGATCGAAACGAATTCTTCCCATTTGGTTTGGCATTTTTATACCCATACTATTGATGTTCGAAACTTAAAAAAAATATTTTAATTTATTAAATGTTTGTTTTAAACTATTATTTATTGTATGTTGTTTGTACAATCTTTAAAGATTCAACCATCTCTCAAAAAAAAGTTATTTTAAATGTCTTTGACAATTTTTTAATTCTTATTTTCTGGAAGATAATTAATGTTAAAGAAAATGTAGAGTGATGAGAAAACATGGAAGTGTTCAATGTGAATAAATAACTCACTTAACTTTTAGATAAGTTCGTTTTTATTTTGTTTTATGCTTGATTCATTTTTATTAATCCACAGTTCGGTTTGCGATTTGTATACACCGATTTTAATAAAATTTAGACAACGATAAGTAACCACATAGGGGTTTGCCCCAATCAGTTCTAGAAAATCTTTTGAGTAGGAGCTAGTGAATTAACTGAATGTTAAAAATTACATTTAATTTATTAGGAAAATTAATCAATGAAATTGTTCTTGAATCTTATACTAGGATAAGAACAACTGGTTTCAAATCGTTGCATACAACACCGACTGAAATCCATTGCTAACCCATCCCTATTTATATCATAAGCCTGGACCTCTTTTGAGGGTGGAGGTAACGAATTGGTCCAAAATCATGTTCTTCTCTCATTCTTTTACCATATGATGAAATTAAATTCCCTATAGTTGAATATTAGTATTTAAGGTTTGAAAATTTCCAGAAAAATTAAGAATTTATTTTAAGGGGGTTCAGGAAGTAGATGTTACTCATGTTTTTCCCGATAAGAGGGCGTTGTGTGTCTTAAAAAGTAAGACAACAAAAAACACCTATTACGAAAATTTGCCAAGAGATGTCAGAGTGGTAGAAAGTTTTTAAAATCCAAATGATTAGAAAAATATATATTTCATATATAGGGTAAGAGAAAGTAATAAATCTAGATATTATTTTCTTTTTAAAAATATGTTTATAATTATCTTAAAATTTCTTTTTACCCAATATTTTACTTAAGGTGATCGTGTCGTGGTGCTAATTTTGGGACTTTCCAGCGGCCACAATTTTGAAGCTATCGACCTCAAATTTTTTTTAATTAAAGCTATTTAAAATATCTACAAATAATAGAAGCCCTTTTTTTTGATTTTCGAAAAAAAAAATTTTTTTTTAGATTAATCGCATTAAATAAAAGATATTTAAAAAAAAAGGAGCTCTATAAGTTGTAGATAATTAAATTAGTAATCCTTGTGTTAAAGAATAATTAATTTTTTGCCTTTAATTAATTAGCTGGAAGGTCTAGAATGAAATGCAATTTGTCCCTTATATTCCTATGGGGAACACTAACGCCATCTCTTGCCGCCTCGAGTCAATCGTGTTTAACGGTTTTTCGAGACTCGCACCTTAAGGCCCTTATACACCATCGGATTTTCCTAAAGGCTCGGCCTGAATAGTACACGCCTCGAGGAAATCCTCAACATGTGTGGTAGTGGCCTCGAGGCCAAAAAATACAGATAGAAATTTTCCTCAAGGCAGGAATTCGGTCAGTTTTTCGCTGCGTGTATGGTCCCGACAAGCGGTCTCAGGTGAGAATTTTAAAATATGTATTTGGAATATTTCAAATGGGCCGTAACCCGTGGCTCATAGAATAGAAATTAGATTCTGGGTTCCCGTCCCAAGCGAGAAATATTTATTTCAAATTAATTGGATATCAATTATTTAAAATCAAGATATCAGAAATGTAGGATTCAGTAGGTTAGATTATATATATAATTATAAATCTTTACAAAATTTTGGCATAATTATTTTGTTTTGATTGAATAATATATAAATTAAAGATATAGACTAGTAAAAAAAAAAAAACTTAATGGAAAAAATGTAATTTGTAAAATTGCATAATTATTTTTTGTTTTAACTTAAAACATTCTCATTAAAATAAAAAATTCTAAAAAAGTATTATATTTCTTTTATTTCTTATATTTAAAACTATTCAATATTCATCAGTGAAAATTTTGCAAATTTTGACAAATAATTAATTTTTTATACTTTAATTTCTTTGGAACAAAAATTGAGATGATAAATATTAAGAATGGTAGCTTATTTGTTTACATAATTCTTTTTTATCATTAAGGAAATTATCAATTAGCAGGATTAGGACAAAGCTTTTATTTTCAATTATTAAGCTAGTGAGATAAAAAAATTTTATATGTGTCATTCTACAAAAATGGGTCGCGTAATTGCAAATAATTCAGTGACTACAAAACATATTGACTTTTTTTTTAATCATCAGGTAATAGAAAAACTTAATAATTTTTGGTTTCACATCAGTGGCGTAGCGAGCTTAATTCGCTTCCGGGGCACAATACCTTTTTAGGGCCCCCATTCGAAAACCATATAATATTATATATAAAATATACAAAATTATTACATTACACTGGCACTAAATTTATATTTTCCAGAAATCAATTATAATAAAAATAAAAACTATCCAACAATTGTTTGTTTTGCGGACCATTTGGCGCTCCTTTGTGAGTAGCGCCCAGGGCATGATGCCCCCCCTGATGGCCCTTGGCCCCCTTCGCTACGCCACTGACTGAAGTTTGTTTATTTGAAAAAGAAAAACGGTAAATTTTCAGCAATTTTTTATTAGTTTCCAAATATTTCAGAGACGTATATATAGCGCTACAAATTTCGTTTTTAAGTATTATTGTACAATAGTAAAAAATCTGTGGAATAATAATTTTGAAATCTTGTATTTAATTTAGAAAACAATCTTTTTGACGATAACAAATGTATTTATTAATATAATCAATCAATGGAATGTAATTATTAATATATTTTTTATTCTTCATAAGTTTTATATTTTTTAATAAATTTATTTGTATAAAAAATAATGTCTTTGTAACAGGAGTTAACAGGAGAATAGAATAGTAGAGGAGTGCGTTGGCGCCAAAAAAAAAAAAAAATAACCTCCTCTCTGTTTTTGATCTCCGGGTATAAATAATATTTGGAAATATATCAATTAAGAGGATCTCAGGCTGATTAGTGCTGCGATCCTGTGGAGACTTTTAGAATTATAAGAATAGTGTTTAAAGTTTCCACAAGAGTGCAGCACAAATCAGATATTTTATTCAATTAGAAAAGATTTTCTTTGAATTTATATGATAAATTGTCAAAGAAAATACCCGTAGATCAGAAACAGAGAGGAGGTTATTTTTTTTCTTGGCGCCAACACACTCCTTTACTATTCTATTCTCCTGATCACTCCTGTTACAAAGCCCACCATTTTTAATACAAATAAATTATTAAAAAACAAAATTAAAAAGTATGAAGTATTTATTTAATTATTTTAATTAATAATCATTATATAAATATTGACAATTAATTAATTAAATTTGTTATATATATAGTCTTATAGTCAAAATACATAAAAAAATATGATATTTTCTAAATTAAGTACAAATTTCAAGATCAATTAATTACTCCACAGATTACTACTTACTATACTATTATAATACCGAAAAACGAAATTCGTAGCGCTGTAATCATCCCAAAAGTTTTATATTTTCTAAAGTAAAATTAAGTTTCAAGGAATTGGAAATCTGAAACTAAATAGGCCTATATCAAGGGCGGATACAAGGGGAGGGGGAGTAAAGGAGGCAATTACCTCCCCCGAGATTTGAGAAAAATATTTTTTTTTGGGAATTAAATTTTATTTTGAATAAAAAATTTTAAAAATTGGCCATTTCCCCTCTACCCCGTAGCGCTTCACTGATTAATATTGGTTGGTAAATAAAAACCACAACTAGGTAGGTCCCCTTTGTTTTGTGCCCCCAGCCCAGTTGCGCCCGTGGAGGGCGCCTGTTTTGCAACGCCCTCCTTACGACCCTGGTACACATGATAAATATTGAAATTTAAAAAAAATTAATGAAAATATTCGTCTTTTTATTGTCAGCCACCCTGTACCCTAATGTACCAGCTCAAAAAGTGAACATTCATCTTTTATATACTTTTATTGTTATTGTTGTTTCAAAAATCAGTATGCAAACACTCAATTTCTCAGTCCCCTGGTAAGTAATATTTTAGAAATTTATTAATAATTATTTTAACTATATACTGAATTTTATTTTTAATACTTTCATTTTCATTGTTATATTTAATATATAAAAAGAAAAAAAAGTATTCCATATAAATCGCAGATTTTTTGTGTTTTATATCAAAAACATCAGTTCCCTGGCGTCAGTCCCTTGGAAGTTTTTCAATTTCAAAGCTAAGAGGCTGATGAGCTTATATATAAAATAAAAAATCTGAGTGTTACTATATGGATACAATAAAATTAACTTATTGTCTCTCAAAATCATTACAAACAATTGAAATCAAAGTTACAAATTCTGCATTTCAAATTCGACCCCAAAGTTAACCCATTTTTGTAGAATGATCCATATATACAAGTAATTGGTATTCAATAGTATCAACTAAATGCAACAATTGACTAAATTATTAAAAAGGATGAAATTTTTTATTTTCAAAACAAATTAATTGATACGTTATATATATATACTGTATATATTGATATAAAAGCTTTTGCCAAGTTGATAGGGATACAGCTAATAAAACATAAATCTGTTTTTTCGTTTTTTTAATTAAAAATTTTATCATTTCCATTTCAAGTATAAAATTTATTTATTCTAATAATTGACAAATATTTAAAAATAATCTGTTATATTAAATTAAGATCAAGAAAATAAAATTATATATATATATAAAAAAAATAAATAACAACCTACCAGCAAAATAAGTGTCATTTGAAAATTAGAATGATATATATATATATATATGTATATATATAATATAACAATAAAAGAATGATAGTGATTTTTATTATTGGCACAAAATTTCGTTGTTTTTATAAATCAACGTTTGAACTGAGACAAATTTTTTTTATCTTGTCCCGAACTTCAAGTTTATTTACTTTTTGCTTTTTGTAAATTTATCTCACTATATTACATTTATTTAATCACAATCAACATATATTATATCTCAGATCTCTTTCAATTTTGCTCATACTAAAATAGCACAGAACTTATTTTAAAGCACAATTCACTGACTGACATATCTATTTATGTTTATTTATCTAAAGCAGCTTCGCGAATTCATTAGATTCTAACCACCAATATCATTATTTTATTGCCAAGTATCAACTCCATATATATATATATCAAAATCAATATGCAAAATTATTATATAATTCTAATTATTTCAAAACATTAACTTTACTTTAATTAAGTACTACTATGCAGATGAGTTAGAAAATTTGGAAATTCTAGTTATTTGGATTATCGAAAACTGTCACTATCTATTTGGAAGGATAAATTTTAATATAAGATATATTTATATACAAAACAATAATCAATTATTCAATATATGGTTTACTTTTTGTACACAGTGCCGCAGTTTTGTCAGTGGACAAAATCAAATGGTTTTGAGATCTTTAAAAATGTAAAAGAAAAAAAAAAAAAGATTAGCTCTTCAAATATTTATATTTGGACACACATGATAAATATTGAAATTTAATGAAAATATTCGTCTTTTTAGCCCTAAAATATCAGTACACTATACATTTTTTTAAAAAATAAATTTACATTATTTTTTTTTATTTCAAAGTCGCGTATCTCGGTTCGAGCGTCAGTCCCCTGGCTTATGTTAAATTTGAAAAATATCTGATATTATACAATGTTAATAAAATAATTATCTGTAATTTTGGTAACGATAGCATTGGTGCCCAATTGGTGCGTTAGCCATCTTTTATATACTTTTCTTGTTATTTTTGTGTCGAAAATCTCTATGTAAACACTCAATTTGTCTCTCTCCTGGTAATTAATTTAACTATATCCTGGATTTAATATAGGTATAAAAAAAAAAAAATCAATTAGCAGATTTTTTGTTTTTTATATAAAAAACGCCAGTCCCTTGGAAGTTTTTCCAACCAGGGGACTGACGTAAAACTAAGAGGCTGATGAGCTTATATACTAATAACAAAAAAAAAAATCAAAAAACCTGAGTGTTACTATATGGATACAATAAAATTAACTTTTTTTTTTTTTAAAGGTCTTTTTCGGCATCGAAGGCCATTTAGACCCCATCCCTATTCATTTCAAATGATTTATAGTCAAATCAAATGAAATAAATTTTTCTCGCTTTGGACGGGAAGCGAACTCGGGACCCCGGTGCGGGGATCTAATGTCTTCTCTCTGACCCACGGGTCACGGGCTAAAATTAACTTAAAGTTGACCCATTTTTGTAGAATGACCCATATATATATGAATATATCAGAGTGTATACGAAACAATAATAAAGATCATCAAGCTTGTATATGTCCATTACAATCATTTTTTCTTTTAAATATATAAAATAATTATCTCAAGATCATTTCAATTTGTGCACTGAAGTAAGACCTTTTGAAAAAAAAAATTCTGCTATTAAATTGAATATTCTCATATTAAAAAATATCTTTTATTTGAACAAATGGTTAGTGACTAGTGAGACCATCAATTGTTAAACAAATTTTTACAATAATAAATAATAATTCAGACGTGTCACACACAATTATCACATTTCAATTAGCGTCTCTTATTTAATTTACTATTAAGAGTTCATGTAAATATATAGAATTTACACAAAAAAAAAAATATATTATTGTTAGAAAAACAGAACAACTAAGTCCCTAAAACAATAATACATATATAATATCAGAATTAGACAATCTTATTATTATTTAAATCATTATTCAAAACAAATTTCAGAAAGTTTAAATTCTAAAAAAAATGTAGAGATGATCACTGAATTAAGTTCACCTGCCTGATTTCTATTTCAATAGCATAAAATATATATTTGGACTTAAATCCTGGTCCTATTTAATTCCATGATAAATTATTAGTAATCTCGGAATGATAGGACATCTTAGTAGAGTGAAAAGTAATTTATTTATTTATTTATTAATGAGTAATGTTTCCATTACCTCATGGTATATATATATATATATTGTTGGGAAGGCACAAATTTTCTTTTTAATTCTTATAATCCCTAAAGTTTTTAAATTATTAAATTTAGAACAATTCTAAAAAAATAAAAAAATAAAAAAATCAATTACAAATTGAATAAAATTAATAAAACTATATCTCTTAAATTAATTATTTGGTATTTTCTAAATGATAGAAATATTATTTTAGACTTTCTAAAAGTTTAATAAATAGGATTCGGATTGTTTTTTTATTAATTTATTTAAGCGTTGGTTCCCATGACCCAACCAGGCAAAAAGTAAATTTTTTTGTCTCTAAATTGTTGAAAAATAGACAAAAATTGATTTTTTTGGAATAGGAGATTAGAAATGAAAAGAGTGTTCTTATTTTAAAGCAACTGATGATAACCAACAATCACTAAGTAACCCAATAAAAATTCTAACTGAGATTGTGCCTTGGAGAATCAAAGAAAAATGTTAAAAAAATGACTCAAGGAATAGGAGAATAGAAATGTAAAGAGTTAACTCCTGAAGATTTTCCTTACTCCTCTCCGGATTTAAGCTCCTGGTAGAAGCACATTGAAATTTTACTAGAATGAGTTTTTGTATTCATAGTTATTTTAAAATTTATTCTAATAGAAAAAAAATAAAAAATTAAAAGTGTTTAAAGATATTTTAAGTGCAATGCAGCCTTGTTAAATGCATTATTTGTTAATTTTTAGTGCATATCGATCCGAATCCTATTGTAATAAATAATTTAGTAGTCTAATAATATTCTATATTAATTCAATTTTATTTTTATTAAAATCAAATTTTTCTTGATAAAATTATAAATATAAATAAATAATTAATAATTAAGAATTTATCTAGATCTGTTTTAAAAAAATAATGGTATTCAAAAATTCTTTTTTTTTTTGAAAAAAATATACTTATATTTTTTTTATTTTTTATCAACTCTGTTATTTTCTTTTAGACACAAAACATATTTTTGTGAAAAAAGATAATTAAAGGTTGGATCTCGATTAGCTAGCTCTTTTTTTTTTAGGAGGAAAAAAAGTCTAAAAGTTCTTCCTCAAGGACAAATAGCGAAATAGCAATTTATGCAAATTTATCTTGGAAAAAAAGTTTCAAATTGATAAGATCATAATTACCATCCAGATGGTATTGATAATGATAATTGTTTACAAAAATGATTATAATATTTTAGTTGAAAAAGGCTTTGATAGATAATAAGGGCTGCAGAATCTGGTAAAAATTCAAATTAAAAAGAATTTTAATTTGATTTTTTTTATATGAACAAAAATTTTTACTTTTTTATAACTTGAATTATACTTTACTATAAAATTTTTGTGACATTGGTCGAGCGCTTTCTTTTGTTTTAAACCCAAGCTTCACAACTGTTCGATTAACATATAAATAATATTAATATATTTATATTAAATAAATACAAATTTCCAGTCCTGGTTTACTCTATTACAAATTTCATTTAAATTAAATAAATAATTAAAAAAATTTATTATAGTTTAATATATATATATATATATATATATTAAAGACATGAAACAGCAAAAATTAAAACATGATTTTGAAATATTTTCTAAAACTATTTCAAAAAAATAAAAATTATTTTCTTTTAAAATAAAATATTCCAATATTTTATCTCAATATCTAGTAAAAATATATATATATATATATAATAACTAAAAATTAAAATATTTAAAAATCAATATATTTTATATAAAAAACAAAATTAAAATTTTATATAGGTATGCAAGTATAAAAAGACTAGAAAACATTTTTTAAATAAATAAATAAAAACCAAGATACATTTCCCTAAAATAAAAAAGTAAAAACAAATGCAAATCATAAAAAATTTAAAATAAATGACAGAACCATCAAGTTTAAAATAAATATAAAAATCAATATATATTATGATTTAGGAAAGTATTTAGGCATCATTTCATTTTTATAGTTTTGAATAAGTTAAAATATATAATTTTATTTAAGTATAGATATGTGCCTTAACACTTCTCTGTAAAAATAACATATATATCTGGGCATATATACACATATAAAATTAGACTCTAGAATGTTACTTTATATATATATATATATATAAATTAATTAATATAAAAAAACAATTCGAAATAAAATTCAAGGTCTAAGATTTTTTTTATAATTTCATTCCAGTATCCAGGCCCAATGTTTGTTTCATAATTTCATAAGTTGAGAATGACACGGCGACCATCGGAATAGCTCTTAAATAATTAATACTCATACCTCTATATAGCCCCTTGACAATTCCATTTTCGTTGTATATCAAAAATATGGTTTGAATCATACTCGATCTGAAACAAATTTATTTACTCTTAATAAAAGAATTATAAAAGTATATATAGAGTACATTGCGGGTCGAAATCCCAAAAGCCTGTATGGCTAAAAGAGTTGCTGGGATTTGCTTCATATCTGCTCGTCCAGTGATTGTCATTAATAGAACACCTCAAGCGTTAGTCATGTGATTAATTCATTGTTATATATATATATATATATATATATGAAAAATTTTAATGGCAACTCTTCTTGTTCAAAGAGAATTCTAATAAAGATTTTATCACAAAAGCTTTAATAAAAAGATTTCCTTTTTTTATAAGAATAATTAAATTAACCCGTTATTCCAATTCAACACTAACTCTAACAAATTTTACCATAAATAATTTCATTCATGATGAAATTTGATTTTTTCAAATATTCAAATATTCTTTGAATTCGTAATTGGCGACTACGGTTAATTAGATTCATGCAAATCGAAAAAAAGTTTTAGACTTTTCAGCTATTTGGGATTTAGTATCGTTAGGAAATAAAATAATTTACCCGAATCTTGCTGTTTCTGGATTCATCATAGCCAATTGCATTCTTCGTCTGGTAACATCTAGTGGATAGGAGACACTTTGAGCAACTGCACCAGCAAGTCCTCCACAAAGCAGTTTAGCTGGTACTATCAGCACCAAACCACCTGTTGGAAAAATAATAACATTTGTAAAAGGAAAAAAAATTGATTTATATTAATAAATAAATTTTATTTACCAGTATTTTTTGAATATTTTTGACATGTTATTTGAGGCATATATTTCATACAAAAATATTTCAAATGTTCAAAACAATAAAATGAAAATCCCGCATAGGGAATCATGCCACAAACAGTTGGTAGAAAGCCACGATATAAAGCTCGAATTCCACCTTCCTAAAATAATAAAATATTTTAATATCTTGCGATTCATTTTTTTTTATAATTTAATATGTTGAGAAAATAAATATTAAAATTCATAATAAACAATTTTCTTTTTTAAAAAAAATGAATAATTCAAAAATAGTAAAATGTATATATAGAAAATTGGTTGCATAATCAAGACCAACATTTATTTAGAGCTTTGAAATATTTTCTCTGTCATTTGGTTGGGATGGATTCATTATAACAATATTACAACAAGAAATTCACTATGTGCTTAAAAATCGAGGGTATTACAATATATATAAAAATATGGGTCATTCTACAAAAATGGGTAACTTCGCATAATTGCAAATAATTCAGGGGCTACCAAACATATTGACTTTTTTTAATCATCAGGTAATAGAAAAAGTTAATCATTTTAGGGCACACACGATAAATATTGAAATTTAAAAAAATTTAATGAAAATATTCGTCTTTTTAACCCTAAAATATCAGTCCCCTGGCATGTGCCCGCTCGAAAAGTGAACATTTAAATGCAAATTTATTTTAAACTATTAGATTTATATCATTATTATCCATATCGATATAATCTAGGATACTTTATTGAGCGTTGTTTATTTTAAATAAATTTACATTATTTTTTTTTTTATTTCAAAGTCGCGTAACTCGATTCGAGCGTCAGTCCCCTGGCTTATGTTAAATTTGAAAAATATCTGATATTATACAATATTGATAACAAGTTTGGTAACGATGGCATTGGTGCCCAAATACCGGGCGTTAGCCATCTTTTATATACTTTTCTTGTTATTTTTTGTGTCGAAAATCACTATGTAAACACTCAATTTGTCTCTCTCCTGGTAATTATTTTAACTATATCCTGGATTTGCTGTCTTTTCATTGTTATATTTAATATATAAAAAGAAAAATCTGGTGTGACTGGCGCACAGCACACAACTTTCTCTTACCTTCGGTAATCGAAAGTTGTGTTCTGTGCTTGTCACACCAGATTTTTTGTGTCGACATATATTTAGTTCCCGACAGTACGGAACATTTGAATTCAGATGTAAAATTTATAAGTATGGGAAAATATTTATATTTTGTTACCATGGCAACCATTTCTCCTATCTTCCCTATGAAATACAAGAGTAAAGTGGTCTTCAGAAGATTTCAATCGCAAAATGAGAATATACATTTTAAAGAGCATCTAAAAAATAATTGATTTTTGAATTTTAAAAAAAATCGTTGGAGCAAATTTTGAGAAAATCGAAAAAAACTGAAAAAGTACATCAGTAAAGTACTAGTACTCTTTGGCCGATTTTGATTAAAAGCTTATTTTCCGGTCCAGGAGGGTGTTTAACTTAAATATAAAATTTCAGCCTCATAGCTCAATTCCTTCATGCTTAAAATTGAACACAGACACACCCACCCACACACCCACACACAGACAGACAGACCATGTCGCGAAAACCACTTTTTTGGATTCAGGGGACCTCAAAACGTGAAGATCCATCAAAATCTCGACATCGAATTTTTGACATGAATCCAATACTTTCTCTCTATATATATATTACATATATACATAGGTAAGATAAAGTAAAAAAAAAGTCAATTATCAGATTTTTTGTGTTTTATATAAAAAACGTCAGTCCCTTGGAAGTTTTTCAACCAGGGGACTGACGTAAAGCTAAGAGGCTGATGAGCTTATATATTAATACAAAAAAAAAATCTGGTGTGACTGGCGCACAGCACACAACTTTCTCTTACCCTTCGGTAAGAGAAAGTTGTGCACTGTGCTGGTCACACCAGATTTTTTGTGTCGAGATATATTTAGTTTTCCATAGCACCTTAGTTTCAAACTTGCATTTTAAATGTTGATTGCTTGAAATAAACTATGGTTATTTTTCAAAATTTTAATCTCATATTTGGACATTTTATACACAATATAGAATCGTAAATAAATACAAAATTTCATAAGAATTGGAAAAAAAAATTTTAAATGCGTAAAAAGTTCCAAAGGGGACCCCCTTTTGAATCGAAATTAACATACAAATCCCTATAGGAAATTAACATTGGTCAAATGCGAAGATAAGGTAGAAAAATTTAAAACGCGTAGAAGAGAGAAGATAGTTTTGTGGAGAGAGAGATATGTTTTCTCCGAAAAAAAAATGGGCGTTTAAATAATAATTGATTTTTAATCTAATAAAAAGAAAAAGATTTAAATTCGGTTACCATGGCAACCATTTATTTCTCCTATCTTTCCTATGAAGCACAAGAGTAAAGTGTGCTTCAAACAATTTTGAGGGCAAAACGAGAATATACATTTGAAAGAGCATCTAAAAAATAATTGATTTTTGAATTTTAATCAAAATCGTTAGAGCGAATTTTGAGAAAATCGAAAAAAACTGAAAAAGTACATCAGTAAAGTACTAGTACTTTTTGGCCGATTTTGATTAAAAGCTTATTTTGTCGGTCCCGGGGGTGTTTAACTTAAATATAAAATTTCAGCCTCCTAGCTCAATTCCTTCATGCTTAAAATTGAACACACACACACACACACACAGACAGACAGACAGACAGACAGACAGACAGACAGACAGACAGACAGACAGACAGACCATGTCGCGAAAACCACTTTTTTGGATTCAGGGGACCTCAAAACGTGAAGATCCATCAAAATCTCGACATCGAATTTTTGACATGAAACCAATACTTTCTCTCTCTATATATTTCATATATAGGGTACGAGAAAGTAAAAATAAAACAATCTGAGTATTACTATATGGATACAATAAAATTAACTTATTAATTACAAACAATTGATATCAAAGTAACATTGGGCATTTCAAATGTTAACCCATTTTTGTAGAATGACCCATATATATATATATTTTGGTTATACAGTATATATATATATATATAGGTTTTAACCAACCTCTTTAAACATGGTAATGGCTGCGTCGGTAATTCCAGAGTAAACATGTTCACCAGTGACCTGGAAAGCGAGCCTGGCTCTAATTACGTCCAGAGGGTAGGTGAGAAGAACTGCAGTGACACCAGCAGCAGAGCCGGATAAGAATTTATCCACGTGTGAATGATTACCAAATAAGGAAGACATCGCCTGGAAATTGTTTTCTATTATTAGCACAGAAAATAAAAAAATAAGTGTTAATTTTCTTTTTTTATATTAGAAATTCGTAATCTTGTTCTTTAATTTTATTTCTGTAATTGATATTTTTCTGAATTAACTATTGTATTCTTTTTAATGAAGAATAATTTAAAGAATCTTCTAAATTCATTTTTATATTTAATATTAGCCATTGTTTTTGTGACAAGGTGAACAAAAGGTTCTGTTACTTTAAGTGTTATAACGGACCAAGCTTTCAGTAATCTATTGTTTAAATATAATAATATGTCGTTAGTAGACTTTCTTTAAAATTAAAAAGTTCTGTTAATTTTTCCGACATACTCTTAATCTTAAAAAAAATTAAAAAAAAAAGAACTTTTAGATTTTTTTATTTATATTATATGGGGACTCTGGAAGCTATTGGTGTAGAGAACAGAAGAGAGAATAGGAATATGAAAAATTTCTCTATATTCTAATAAATGTAGGCCGAAGTACTAAATGGACAAGGCTGGCTGGAATTAAAATAAATAAATAAAATTAGTTAAAATAAATTCTAAAGTAAACTTACTTTTTTATAGAATTCAAATGCTGTAAATTGGGTTGCAGCATATGGAAAAATTCGGACCATTTGGGCTCCATTTCCTTTATATAATGCGAAAAAATTTTCGTTTCGAATAATATGCCTCAAACCTCCAAAGACACCTTAAAAAAAAAGATTTTGATTAACTTTAACTTTAATATTAGTAGGATAATATATATATATATATACACACACGCATATATATATATATATATATGCGAACATAAGTTTTCTCGGGTTAAGACATCCTGGCCATATTTTTAAAGATGTTTCAGGAGTAGGACGATTAAAAAATTTTCATTTCTTTACAAGTCAATTTGAGGGACAAATCAACATAATCTTGATATGTTTTGTTGGATATTAATTAAAAAATTTTGTTTTATTTTAAAATTTTAGAATTTGGCATTAATAAAAAAAAATTTCGACATTTTTGTTTTTGTTTTACTTAAATTTTAATTATTTATTAAAATGATATGGATTTGTCTTAAATTTACTTAGAAATGTATAGAATATTTCATATCAATGTTTAATAAATTACAGTATCATTAAGATAGATTAGAACAGGTCTTTTTAAGAAGAAACAAAGTGTTACGTTTTTTTTTTGACGCGCAGTAATTCCAAGTAATTAGAGCTTAAAAAGTTAGTATTATCGCCATTGTTATCAATTTTTTTATCTCAGGGTCTTTCTTTTTCGATAATATATGGAATCAATTTCATAATCATTCAACCCAAAAACAAGAGGCAAGTGCGACAAAAACATCAAATTCAAGGCTTGTTTTCTGATTCTACCTGATGAATACAATATTTAAACAAAAGTGTAGAGAGATGAAAAACAAAAACTAATATTTATTATATTTTTCAATAATAAATATGATATGTAACTAAAAATATTTATCTATGTTAATGTTAATGATATATAAAATTATCAGTCATATTTGCCTTGTAATGGCTTGAGTCATAGACAAGACAAATTTTAAAAGTAAGAATAATTAAGATATAAATTACCTAACAAGCAATAATGATAATCCCAGAACCCTCCACCCTTAGGAAAAAAAAAATTTAACTGAGGGAAGAAAACTTGGCCAAACAATCATGTCTTTATTGTCACACCGGTCAAAAAGCACTTGGGGAATATAAGTTTATACAACAGTGATTTGATGTGCAACATATGTGCCAGGGAATTAGAGACTGGCCAATACATAGTCTGCACTTATAGTTAAGGAGCTTAAGAAACCAAAAGTGTAAAGGATAAACAGAGCGGAGAGTTAAAATAAACAACTAACGGATTCACTCCGAATGAAATATTCAGAAATAGGTAATGATCCCAGAACCCTCCACCACCACTCTCCAAACACCTCAAACATGGTTGTTTGCTAGCTATATAGGTTGAAAGAGAATGAAGGATAAAAAATAAAATAGGGAAACCCACTACCAAAAAACGGAAGAGATGAGAGGTCGAAGGAAGCATTTAGCCGAGAACTGTTTAAGGATAATATCATGAAACTGACAAGGATTCACTAACTTTAAGAAATCATTTTCTGAAGTTATCACAGGACCTGAACTCAAAAACAACTTTAATGTTCTCATAGAAATTGCTCGACTAAAGGGCGGTCTGATGCTACTATCAAGAAAATATCTTAATATAAGATTTATTTATTTTGTGATGGAGCGCTGAGAAATATTCATATAAAATCGGTACTTAGAGAGTTTTATGGTATTTTACATGTCTAATTGTCTATGTCATAATTAATAATTATTTATGAAATATCTATGCAAAATTAGAATCAAGATAATAGCTTGCGTGTTAAAGGTAAATTAAGTAGCCTCTAAGACGATAAAAATTTTTTTTTTAGATAATTTCATGTAATAATTTAATCTAAAACTAGATGTTTTTTTTATTTATGTTCTTTCAAAGAAGGGAATAAAAAATGAAAGAGCGAATTATTCAGCGAGTAAGGATATTAAAACAATAAAAATTAACCTGCCTATTTCGCGAATACAAAAATATGAATATTTATTATCATACATAATTTTAATGAATTATAATAATTATTACCATGACCTAGTTTTAACCCCATTATTATACTATCCACTTTAAAAATATTTCTTCTATATTTGTAAATCAGAAAAAAAAAACAATTTCAATTCTTATGAAAAATTTCAAAAGACAAAATAAAAAAGTTGATATGTAAAAGAAAACATTCCAAAGATGAAGTAATCACAAAATTTCATTGTTGGATAATGAAACAAAGGCCTCAAAAGCTTGAAAAAATGTCAAAATCTCTAATCAGTTGAGATTTAATAAAAACAAAGGATTAATCTCGTAGTTTTAATCAACATTCTGTCTTTTTTTATAGAAGACCTGCTCGATCTTAAATATAAATTTGGTCAGGACAATAAGGTTGATTTACTTGAAGTAGTGATCCTTAAGAAAAGGGACCAAAACATTTACACAAAATTGTGATGCTGTCCCAGTTTATATTGTTCTGCATCATTTTCAAACACAAATATATATATATTCATTTATCCACTTTCTTATTTCTTTAATAAATCATTATCACTCTCATGGGCGAAATGCTTAAGTGAAAAGATGATATAATATATATACTTTAAGAATATCAGCAACAATCGATGTTTACATAAATCAAGTTTTCTTGGAAATATTAATATAGATTAATTTACCAAAATTCATATAATGTTTGTTGTGTGCTTGTAGTAAAATTTTTATTCGATCCAGCGGGGCGACTGTTGTTTTAGAACACATTCCAGCGATTCCTAAAATAATAATAATAAGATAAAAAGTTAGAAAAATTGAATTAATTGATATGATTTATTTAAATAAAAGCCCAGAAATTTAAGGAATGTGATTAGGTCGAGTAATTCATGTAAATGAGTGGTAATTAAAATAAAAAAGTTTCAAAATTTTTAAATATGATTTTCAAATTAATAATCCCCCTCTATTTTTATGAATACATTAATAAAAAAATGCAAAATCACTAAATCTAAATTTAATATCATGAATCAGATAGAAAAACTTACCTCCAGCCAAGAAATTTTTCCATACATAATCCAAATCATAAGGAGTTTGTTCCACTTTTAAATCACTCATTGTTATATGAATTAAAAAAATATATATTAAATCAGAAAACGATTATCTTTTAATAAAAACTTATTTAATATATCTATGGGTAAGGAAAGTCCTAAGATGCACGACCCGCTTTCTCTTTTCAACATATTTGACATACCTAAAAGAAGAAAGAAAGAGAAAATTGTTTTAATAATAGGAAGAAGAGGAACAATTGGAGGGGGGGAAAAGTGTAACTTAATTAAAATGATATATTATTGACTTACCATTAAATAGATAATTGTAATTGGATTGAGAGAGCAGAGATGTCAAAATGATGAATGATATTAATAATAAATAAATAAATTATTGATTGTAAGGAAATGTGATGTGATGGTTGACGTTGAGCCACACATCAGCAACTGCTCTCAGGTCAAAATGGCGGCTTCCTTTTATACAAGTCTCAGTTAAGGTTAATAAATGGCCTGATGGTTTGCCCTTGTTTTCTTTTCTCTTCAAGGACAAACATAGAACTAGATAATCACAAGATATTTTTTTTTTTTAGTATAGATATCACTAATTATAAATGAAATTAATTCATTTATACAAATGTATAAAAGTCATTTTTTTGTATAATTTGTTTATATATATATATAAATTAAAATTTTTACAATTACTCAATGAACAGCTAGAGTCTAATCCACGTTAGCCAATAAAGAGTACGATATTTTGACTAGGTGTCGTGTTATGTAAGGGCCTAATTTTTTTTTTACTTAGGTCAAGTAATTATATACTTACTATCGATAGTCGGCTCTCAGAAACATTCGGGGTAGGCTCCGGCCTCAGATAAGGGTATTCGCTATCATCCTTCCCATTCAACATCGTTATTATGCTGGTTCTTCTAGCAAGTACGAAGTGTATTTGCTTGAGCGGAAGAATTTAAGTCCTGGGTTATTGAGGTATGATTCTTTTGTGAGCTCGTGTTGGCCAAAGCTCGGAGCTAGATGACCGAAAATATCTAAATGGAGACAAAATCATAGATCGGGAAGTTAGAAGCCTCTAACTCCAAAAACAACATCTGAGACCAAATCTCAATAGATTGTGATGGGACGACAGGGTTATCTTCTAAGATGCTGGATAGTCTGGAGCAGTTCTCTATGGCTGCGAACCAAACAACACTGCTTCGGAATCAAAATCCTGGGAGAACTGAATCAAATAATCAAACCATTTATCACCAGTAGGTCAAGTTACGCCGTCTAAGGTGGGCGGGGGCATGTATTTCTTGTTCCCAGAATCGGACTACATAACACAAGTATTTCATGCCCAGTGGGAAGAGCGCGCGACAACATCGCGCAGATCGTGACATCGCTGCGAGTTGCATTCAGGAGACTGAATATAGGGATTCAATCAAAAATATGTTGGAAGTTTACTTCTTTGAAGTGCTGGTTCTTCTAGCAAGTATTTCATAAAAATTCCTGAAAATAAAAAATACTTTTATTAATTTTTTTATGAAATACTTGCTAGAAGAACCAGCACTTCAAAGAAGTAAACTTCCAACACATTTTTGGTCAATTGGCTCTTACAATTTCCCAATTTTTTATATATTTCTTCTTATCTTCAAAAAATTTAACTTTCTTTTGGTTTTTCAATTTATATCCAATTTTTATATGACCTTATTGTCACGGGCTTCACCGCTCTTTCCATTACGCACGTTTTAAGATAAGGTCCAACCTTTAAGGAGACACAAGGAATAGATTAAATCTCTTCACTCAAGATTCTCATAACGCTTTTATAAAGAAACGTTCTGATCCTTAGCTAAATCCCACGTTCCGGACCACAAATATATAAGAGAGAAATCTAAAAAAAAAAAAGACTAGCCAGTCTTACTACTGTTAATTCTTAGTGCAAGTCTCTGAATGTAAATAGGTTTTAATTAATTAAAGTTACTCATGTTATATTTTTCAAAAAATTTTATTTTTATTTAAAAAATTATGATTACAAATAATTTAAATAAAAAAAAAGTAAAATTTTTTTTGAATTATCATTTTTATTTATTTTCTGATAAATACATTTTATTTTTTATTATAAATGAATGAATGTGAACTACCCCAAAAATTCTATTGGTTAAATAGGACTTATTTGAAATAAAAGTATTTATTTCCAAATAATATCCTATGAGAATGTTAAGTACCAACTAATATATCATATGCGAGATGATTGAATCGACAAGTAACGCAGTGGATTCCAAACTTTTTGAGAAAGAAAAAAATGTTTTAATGCACTCTACTTAAGGTGCGCGTCTCGGAGTGCTAATTTTGGGAGTTTGCAGCGGCCACAATTTTGAACCTATCTACCTCAAATTTTTTTTAAATTAAAGCTATTTAAAATATCTACAACTTATAGAAGCCCTTTTTTTGATTTTCGAAAAAATACAATTTTTTTTTTAGATTAATCGCATTAAATAAAAGATATTTTTAAAAAATTCGCTCGATATCTTATAGATAATTAAATTAGTAATCATTGTGTTGAAAAATAATTAATTTTTTACCCTTAATTAATTAGCTGGAATCTTTCAAATGAAATTGAATAAATCCCTTGTATCCCTATGGGAAAACTAACGCCATCTCTTGCCGCCTAGAGTAACTCAGTACTGAATCGTGTTCTAACGGTTTTTCGAGACGCGCACCTTAACATAGATATATAGTTTTGTTTGATTAAAGTTATACCGAAGTTTAGAGACCACTGGACCATTGGATTAGAGCCAAGACTCCCTATGATTAGGCTGACACTTTGATGTAAGGATAAGCACACTACCCACGAGAGTTGGAAGTCTTAGTCCCAACACTTATGATACAGCTCAAACGGAAATCTCGCATATATAAAATTTTTTTGTTGATATACACTTATATACCATATATATATATATATATATATATATATATAACACATCAATAAAAAGAATTGTATAGCTCAGTTTGAGAATACTTGTCTTTTTAAGGTAGTTGAGGTAATGACCAAATAAAGTTTCCTAATATAAAAATTCATTTTTACTAATAAATTTTTCTCTTGGTAACACAAACTATCTTAAAAAAACCTCTAGCTGAGCTATACAAATATTTAAACCAGGGGTGGCCAACCCGCCGCCCGCCTTGAACATTTTTGCGGCACACTTTTACAAAATATATTTATTTTATAATTATAATAATATCAACTTTTTTTTTTAAATTTTGTGAAGATATTTATTAATTTTGAATTTGTTGAGATACACGGCTTCGAACGTAACATCCAATTTAACTGATATTATTCTGACAGTCATATGCATCTGTAAAGATGTGAAATTGTCCCGAGAATTTAGTGACGACAGGCTACTTATAAAAATGTCTGCCATCGTATTTTAAATACTTAAAAAAAGGTATTTTGTATTTCACATAGTTACTATTTTACCCTGCCTTGACATAATAATGATCCCCAAAAAATGCCTATAGAAGGCAGAGATGGGCAGTAACGAAAATACATGTATTTTCGTTACATTCTATATTTTGTATCAGGATAGATTTTTTCAAAGTATCTTGTAACTTGTATCGAAAATACATTTTAAACCTCAAAAAGTATTTTGAAAATACAAAATACTTTTTAAAATATTTTATTTCCCCTGGCTGGCTCCTTCCTTATATTAAAAATTATTATTTTAGAAAACTCTATACATTTATTTAATTAGTTAATTAGGATCAGGAAGATGTATGGCAGCCAGCAAGTGATAAAAAAAAACTATTTGATTATCGTCGACGTTTCGGGATCACGTCGATCTCATCTTCAGGACGATAAACTGTTATTGTTGCTTAGATAGATGCAATTTTGGTTCATACAAATTGCATCTATCTAAGCAACAATAACAGTTTATCGTCCTGAAGATGGGATCGACGTGTTCCCGAAACGTCGACGATAATCAAATAGTTTTTTTTATCACTTGCTGGCTGCCATACATCTTCCTGATCCTAATAATTGCCACTCAGCCATCGAAATTCTTCTATTTAATTAGTTAAAGAGAAGAGGATTTCAGATAAGAGCTAACTCTTTATTCAGGGCGTTTTAGCTCTTATCACCTGAAATCCTCTTCTCTTTAATTAATTTCGTCGACAGCCACACACTGATTTCAAATTTAATTCACATGTATTAATGTTTATGTAGATTTATTCTGGGTTTTGTATTAATAATAAAGTTTATTTTACATTTATATACTTTCTACGTAAAAAATTATAAAAAAAAAGTATTTTTTATTTGAAAAAAGTATTTTCAAAATACTATTTTGTATTTTGAATCAAGATACATTATTTCAAGTATTTTGCCTTTTGTAACGAAAATGCAAGTTTTTTAAATTTTGTATTTGAAATACTTTTTAAAAGTATTTTGCCCAACTCTAAATCTAATATGGGGATATATAATTTGCGGCCCAAAATGGCCCACAAGGGTTGGCCAACCCTGATTTCAACCTTGTCGTGATTTCGAAATCTTAAATAAAAAAAAAAGAAGTCAAAACCTATTTTGCCTTGATTATATGTATTTAACAAAAAGTATTTATTACAAAATAAACATATCGTATGAGAATTTAACAGTTTTTTTTTTTCTTTAAACAAAATTGCAAGTTAAATTTTGTGTTTAGTTTAAAAAAAAAAAATTAAAATATTTATTAAGTAACAAGTGAATTTGAAAATTTTTAGGCACATAAATAGAGAGGATATTCTCTTTGAAGCAAATCATCAGAATATTTATTTATGTCTGTCTGTTACTAAAAAAAGAAGAGCATGTCACATTTCACAGCCATCAATATTCTTATGATTAATATAAATAGAAATCGTTAATTAAATGATTCTTGGGGTATATTAATTTTACTAGAGCTTAAAAGAAAAAAATTGTATCAATTCTAAACATTAAATAACTTTTTATATTAATATTTTCATTTGTTTAAAAGAAAGAAAATATAATCAATTTACTTTATGTTGTAATATCTATTTTTAATTAAATATATATATATATATACTAAATAAACATTTAAAATATATAGAGATTTTATTCAATAATCACTTATGTAATTAAAGTTGAAGAGGAAGAACTCGATTATCAAGTGAACAAGTAACGCGTAAAAAAATTTTGCATATTATTTTTCCCTTAAAATTGCCCTACTAATTTAAGAAAAGGTGATTTTTTCACTTATATTTAAAATATTTACAATCATATTTACATAAAGAATTTACATATTTACATAATAAATATATATATAAGTAGAGTTGTTGGACTTTTATTCTGGGAATTCTATTAAAAAAAAAAAGCTAGGGACCGGTTGTTTCATATAAAATTTGATTCGCTTTGAGAAATTTTAGATTGATGAAACAACCAGACTTTTTAAATCCATCCTTTATGATTCAAATTTTGAAATATTAAACTAAATGGACGGATATATATATATATATATATATTGGTGTTGTTTTTTTTTTAAAGAAATTTTAAAAATCAATACTATGAGTGAAAAAATAAATTTAAAAGCTCTAATAGTGGAAAATAATTATTTTTTTTTTAAATTTATACTCACAAGTGACCGGTTAAATATTTAAACTGACACAAACGTTGTGTAGTAAGGGTGGGCAGAAAAATTTATTTTGACTTTGAGCATGTACAAGATAATATAACTCACTAAATGTATTTTGAAGTTTACTTGTATCTGAATTCAGATGGATTAAATAAATTACAATAAAAAATTATTAACTAACCATGACGACTGGTTTGCGCAAATTTTTCACTTTCGGTCACCAAATTTGACCATCATCAGGTCTAAAAATTAAAATACATTTTAAAAAAACTTAAGGCTTAAACAAAATCAATCTTAAATAAGATTGTAATTTAAGATCAGATTGATTTTGTTTAAGCCTTAAGTTTTTTAAAATGTATCTTAATTTTTAGGCCTGATGATGGTGACCGAAACCAGTCATTTTTTTATTTAGAAGTTGTAATAGAGCGGAAAAGTTGTAAATTACATAGACAAAAATAAAAAAGGAAAAAAAAAATTATCAAAATGGGTTGACATCTTCTGGCTGCGCATAGGTCCTAAAGTTTGCCAGCTTATAACAACATCTAATTCAAAAATTAAAAAAATAATCACAAAAATAGTTGTTTTTTTTTCATATTTTGTCTATTCGCGACCGGAAGATGTCAATGGATTTAGATAATTTTTTTCCTTTTTTTTTTGTCTAAATAATTCGCAACTTTTCGGCGCTATTACAACTTCGAAATAAAAAAATGAGTTTTTTCGGCCCACCCTATTTTATATACAACTAAAACATGTATTTTTTGCATATAGTAGTAGGTGAGATGATTTACAAATATATATATATATATGTATTAGTTTTTTTATTTTATATATATATATATATATATATATATATATAGGTGAAGCGTTAAAATTAAAGATGAGATAAAGTCAATTCAGTCCTCGAGATTTCGAAAATGAAACATGTATATATTATTTTACTATATATATATATATATATATACATGTTTCATTTTCGAAATTCTCGAGGACTGAATTGACCTTATCTCATCTTCTAAATATTAATCTACAGTCCTGGTGAGTTCATTGTTAAAATTGAAATTTATGACAGCCCTAATGCTCTGAAGATGGTTCTAAACAGGACCGAAACGTCAGCATTGAGGGAAAAATATAATTAGCTGCTTTCTCTTTTTATTCTCACTTTAATACATCAATTTAACTAGCTATAAACTTCCAATACTAAACAAGCGCAAAATAAAATATCTCCTCAAAACATTTTGAGCAATTTTGATTTTGAATAAAATATTTCTGTGTTGAATTAGTAAAGAGATTGTTTCTTCTATCTTTGATCATTAAAATTTATGAGACACATGTATTATATTAATTAGTAGTACGTTATTTCTTTCAGTTGTGCTGCTTGTTGTTCTGCAGGAGAAGATGAATTGTTGAAAAAGAAAAATCTTCTTAAATTGAAAATACTTTTATTATACCGATTGTAGATGGATATTTCTGATAATTAGATCTTCAGAATCTTAATCTGTGTGAAATACAACATATTTATATACATATATTACTAATGTTATTTTACAATATACAGTGAGAGACAATATTCATGCGTTTTATCATGTGATTGTTTCCTTGTTTTATAAAAAATGACGGAAATTCTCTCTCTTTGAATCAGAAAAGTTGCCATATTTTTTTTTAAACAATGAAATAACATGAGAAAACGAATGAGGGTGCTTAAATATTATTCCTCACTATATGAAAAAAGTCATTATCTCTTCATCAATAAAAATATCATCTTTTTTTTATATAAGTATACTTAATTCGCTTTTTCTTTTTTAGACCACAATATCCATGTTATATATACATTTACAAAATTATTTTTCATATTGTATAATTTTAATAATAAAAAAAAGACAAATCTTTTATTATAACATTGATAGATTGTGGAAATTCATAATATAAAAAGACCAAGTATTTATATTTATAAATAATATTTTTAAAGATGAATAGTATGTGATTTTTTTACATATATTATAAAGTAACATTATATATAAATGCAAATGCAAATGAATTAGATGATAAATAGAAGAGGAGGAATCAGGCAAAATAAATAAAAATATATGCCACAACAAAATCTATGAGTGCTTTCTAACAATCTTTGGTCCCGAGGAAGGACGCGATTGGCGTCCGAAACGTCGACCGAAAGAAACTAAATAGTTTTTTTTTTTTATTTTCCTTGGCTGCAAATCCATTTCCTTAAGATTAATAAAAACTCAATATGTAGACTTTTCGACTATAAGTCTATATTATTGATAGTTTTTAGCTCTTAAACTGTCTGACTTCTGCTCTTACATTTATCATATATATATATATATATAAAATTGAAAATACTGTATTTCTTACAAACTAAGTTTCTAAAAACGACAAAAATGCATCCAAACTTCTCTGCAATTAAGAATTGTTCAACAATCCGCCTTATCCTGCAGTGCAACAAGCAGCACACCTGAAAGAAACAAAGTATTACTAATTAATATTTTTAATTCAATTTATCAAGCCTGGCTTGAACGAGCATTTTTCCATTCTGGGCTCTTTCAACTAAACTTTCACTTAAACTAAGAGTATATTGAATGACTTAATTAGGGAATACTCCTAACAGGATGACTTCTCCTTCCTTCCAAAAGACAACTATTTATTCTTTTAATTTTACTACAGAAAAAAAATTCTTGGAAAATTAGAACGAGAGCAGAAGATAACCATCTCGATCACTTGTAAAAAAAAATTATTATAAATATGCGTGACGACCAAATGATTACTTTTTTTCTATTAGAAAAAAAAAAATTGTATTGTTAATAAATGTACTTTTATTATAATAATAATAAAAATAATTTATTTTTTCTCTATGAAATTAAGATCCTAAAAAATTCAAGAAAATTTTATATATATATATATATACTGTATAATATAATTTTTTACAAAAACCAAAAATAACAGTTTATTAAATGAAGCTTTGGTTCAAAATTATTGAAAAGAGTTTATAAAATATAAAAAAGCCAAAAGCAAGTTAGTGAATTATTTTCAAAATTTAAACACGATTGGGCAAAAGAGAAGTATTGATACTTAGTTTTTATGCAGATCCCCCAATAATTTTAAACCTATTCCTTGGCTGAATATATATATATATATATCTTTTTATGTGGAGATGCAGCGTTATTGATCGTAATGTCAAATTTTTTTAAAGGATCATGAAAATCAAACAAAATATGGTTTTGGCACTTATCAATTAACATTGCAGCTTAACATATATATATATATATATATATATATATATATATAACAGATTTAAGTAATTTTTTTTTAGTTGAAAGTAAAAGAAGGAGTTGAATATCTTTATAAATATTTTTTAAGTTTAAATAAAGATCGGGTTTAATAATATAAATTTGGATTATATTTATATTTTTTTTTTTTTAATTTTAATATATTATTCAAAAAATGTAATTGAGATCAATAATTATTTATAAAAAAATAAATATTTTTAATTTAGAATATGTACCAAAATATACAAATTTTGAATGTACAAAAGTTTTTAAAGTGTTAAATTTAATTATTTAACGTTCTCTATCTAAAATTAATCTGCGATATATGATACTTATATAAATACCAATCATAGCAATAAACATCAGGTCATCAATCAGTCCAAGAATTCCAAAAACGGCTTCGGGAACAAAGTCTAATGGTGAAATTAGATAAATAGTCGCGGTTAAGAAGCAGAAGGCTACTCGAAGGCGAAAAAAGTTGACAAGATCGCTCACAGTAAAAAATTCATTCCATAAATGCCTCATTAGTGTTGGCCAATCACGAAGAACTTCAACGAACTAAAAAAAAAAACAAAAGTAGAATGAGACTATGAAGTGAAAAGTTGGACGACTACTCTTTAGTATAAATAACTCCTTGGTTTAGATTTGTCAATATTATTTTTAGTTAAACAGATGATGAATTTAAACTATTTTGAAGATCAATGAATGACAATTGTTCAAGCCCAAGAGGGTTTGAGGATAACAACTAAATTGAGAAAATAATAAATATATAAATAACATATATATTTTTGTTTTTTATTTCTCTCTTATTGGACTGCCTTGACCTGCGCTATGCTAATATACAATAACTTGATTTAAAAAATAAACAACAAACAATTAAGAAGTAAAACTTACAGTTCTTTGTTGGCCAGAATGTAATCTGTTATATCTTTGAACCATAGAAACGATTTCCTCTTGCTGACTATCAGTTTCATTTATTGGAAAGCATAAGAATAGCATTCTAATCTGAAAGAGGATTTTGCATTCATTAAATATGATAAAATATATTAAGGAGCTCTAATACTAAATAACTATGGGCATGCCATAACATTTTCTAATTTTATATATATATAAATGACTGTGAATCCAATTATGGGGCGCTAGGCGGAAGCCGAAGGCCATATAATGTGCAAATATTTCGGCATGGTGCGGGATATAGTTCTTTGGCGATCCTTCGTCTCGTGTCTTTAAACTTCTGCATGAAGAGAGGAGGGGAAGACGAGCATTCAAGTGTTCGTTCACGAATGCCAAAGAACTATATCCTACACTGAAGATGGCCAGGCGTTAAGTCGGCCGAAATATTTGGTATAAGGGGATTCCTGAAAATTTTTCCTTTTTTTTATTTCTCCCGTCAAATCATCCAAAGTGAAAAATTTTCTCTTCCATTGAGAGGATATCCACTAGACTCCTTGAACAAAGAAGCCCACTAGATAGATATTGACTCAAAAACCCTGCACAGCGCCATCACTCGACTCCTTACATGTGGCTCAATAGCATGGCAAAAAATTCTGAAAACTCTAAGAATGATCGTCGCCCCTACGAGAGAGGCTCACGTCATTAACACAGAAATCAGACTGGGAATCCAAACCCCTCTCCCAATGATCCCCAGATCGCCACAAACAGGTTTTTCTCCAAACGACCATTCTAACCCAACATCCTATAAGAAGAACAGTAAAAGATTGAGATTTGGAGAGTGACATAGTTTGGGAGTAAGATATAATGCTAGGCAATTCAAAATATTTGTAATGAAGTTTATTCAATGGACAGAACTACTTAATAAAATAGTTTTTTAATTAAATCTAATGTAAGGTCTTAAAATACCTGTTGTCTACATAAAGGACACTTTGATCCATAAAGTATTGCATTCATATCACGATGATTGAAGAACGAAGTCATACAGGGACCTTAAAAAGATTTTTATCTTAGAATATATATATATATATTTATAAATCATTAATTTCTTACCACAAAAAAGGTGGCCACAATTACATTGAAGTGGCAGAGTCAAATTATTTAGACATATTGGGCATTGCCCAGAACTATAATTTTGGGCTGGAGCATGTGGGGCTTAAAAATAATTAGATATTATTAAATTAAAAAAAAGAAAATAAAATTATTAAAAATTCACCTTCAGTAGGTGTTGATCGAAAACGTTCTGTGAAATAATTTCTGATGAATTGACCCAACCTAAAATAAATTTTTTATTTTAAAAAAAAGTATAAAAATAAAAATAATATCAAAAATTTTACCAAAGTTTATGTAGGAGATATAAAATAATAAAGAGAACGATTAGGGCGCTGATAGTTTGAAGAACCTCATCGCCTATTCCAAATATTAAGTTTGCCATTATAAATAAAACTTCTTATTTAATTATTCAAAAATAAGGAGTTATCAAATAAACTTTGATACATCTTAAAAAAAGAAAATTATCATTTTAGTTGGCATTTTAAAGGGGAATAATAATTAATTTAAAATTTGCTGTCATAATTGAGCATATATGTATAGAAATATATTTACAAGATTGCCAATATATTTCAAATAATTTTCTGTTTAGTTAAATATATAAAAAGTTAAAAAAAAATTTTATTATCAGGGATGATCGATCTCTTCACTTATATTATTTCCAAGAATAATTGTTTAGAGTTGCAAAATAATCTTGTTGTTGAAAGTTGGCGGTAAAGACAAATTTAGTTAATTTATTTAAAATAAAAAGCATAATTAAAAAAAAATCATATAAAAACTATAATGTAGTATTCAAAAATACTAAAACTTATGCCATGTTCCATTTGAAAAAATTGAGTATTAACAACTTTTTGATTTTCATAAATAAATAATTATTATGTTCATCCTGAATATAAAATTTGAATTTTTATGATTAAGTAAGATGTCTAATTAAGAGTTCACATATTAATTCTACAATCAATAGTATAATTATTATTGATTTTTAAAGAAAAACGCTAAATTGGTAGATTTTATAAACAGTATCTAAAATAACTTAGAAATAGTTTTTAATTGCTTTTAAAAATAAAATAAAAAATAGATAAGCATAATATATTAATAAAATATTGTATTATTTGATTTTATACTTTTTGACTTCATTTTATTTAATAAATTTGTATTAAAAACATGGCTTCTGTAACAGGAGAATAGAATAGTAGAGGAGTGTGTCTTGGCGCCAAAAGTTTATGACACTCCTTTCTGTTTTTAATCTCCTGATACCATTAGATAATAATTATCAATGGAATTTATATATTTGTATTGAAAGAATAAAATAACTGATTTGTGCTGCAATCTTACGGAGACTTTTAAAATTATACTTTAATTCTAAACGTGTACACAAGATAGCAGCACAAATCAGTATGATTTGTGCTGCACCCTCTCGGAGATATTTTGAATTATAAGTATAGTTTTTAAAGTCTCCACAAGAGTGCAGCACAAATCGATGTAACAGGAGAATAGAATAGGAGGGAGGAGGAGTGTGTCTCAAGTATTTTGGCGCCAAAAGTTTATGACACTCCTTTCTGTTTTTAATCTCCTGATACCATTAGATTATAATTATCAATGGAATTTATATATTTGTATTGAAAGAATAAAATAACTGATTTGTGCTGCAATCTTACGGAGACTTTTAAAATTATACTTTAATTCTAAACGTGTACACAAGATGGCAGCACAAATCAGTATGATTTGTGCTGCACCCTCTCGGAGATATTTTGAATTATAAGTATAGTTTTTAAAGTATCCACAAGAGTGCAGCACAAATCGATGTAATAGGAGAATAGAATAGTAGAGGAGTGTGTCTCAAGTATTTTGGCGCCAAAAGATTATAACACTCCTTTCTGTTTTTAATCTCCTGATACCATTAGATCGGCATGCAATCTTAAGGAGACTTTTTAAATTATACTTTAATTCTCAACGTGTGCACAAGATGGCAGCACAAATCAGCATGATTAGACAAAGATATCATATGCTGATTTGTGCTGCATCCAAAGATTTCCAATATATTTTCTTAGTTTCGCCTATTTCATGAAAAAAACAGCCATTTGCTTTTTCTTGTTTTTCATTTCTCGATTATATTTAGCACCTAAAAAAAAACTTGTATAATGCAATCTTAGTTGAGATTATTAGGATAATGGTTAAGGTCAAATTAAAGTAAAAAAGTAAAAATTAATTAAAAATCTTTTATTTATCCAACTTTTGGTTTCAGAAAAGCAGCCGTTTAAGGAGACACAGATTATGGGCTAATAATGGTTTATAATATTTTAGCTTATGAAGAAAAGGCAAAAGTAGATCCAATTTTAACATTTATAAATCACAATTCCAATAATAATTATTTTGAATGTATCATTATATTAAATAGTATAAGGGTATTTTATGGCTGGTAGAATTTGTAACAGGAATGAAAGTTAGAAGAAAAATTCTGGCTGCATTTTTCTTCTAACTTTCATTCCTGTTACATTATATTAAAAACACAAAGGAGTGTTATTGTATTTCTAAATAGGCTAAAAAGGCTGAAGCCTAGAGCGGCAACAAATTCAAGGGCGGCGGATTGGCAATTTTTTCAAAAATTGAAATGAAGTATTTCAGACATTAATTAATTATATTTCCAGTACGAATTTAAGAATACATATATTGTATAATGTAACAGAGGGATGTGTGGGTGTAGAGAGAAAAAACAAGAAGAAAATGCACTCAAAGTAGTTTCTTTATTGAGATCAACCCAAGCCAACGTTTCGGTCTTAGGTTTGGACAATCATCACAGTCCTTGCTCTGATTATGGTCGAAACCTAAGGCCGAAACTTTGACTTGGGTTGATTTCAATAAAGAAACTACTTTGGCTGCATTTTCTTGTTTTTTCTTTCTTAAATATACAATTATTATATAAAATAAATATATTAAGCAAATTTTGTATTTATTTTTGTGTATTATATAAAATATTTAAATCTGAGATTAAAATTTTGAAAAATTTCTCTTACCGAAGGGTAAGAGTGTTGTGCGCCAGTCACACCAGATTTTTTAATTTAAAATATATATATATAAAATTTATGATAAGAGAGGAATATATAATAAATCAAGCTAAGTTTGGTAATATTTTTCACATCTCAGAAAAACACAGATTTCAGTGCCTAATTGTCAAAAATTTTTCCATACCCCCAGGTCTACTGTAAGTCTATCTGGCTATCCGATCTGGCCTCAATAAATTATGTACCCCTAACTATAGAGGGGGCGGCAAGTGGACTTGCGTATTACTCTTAAATTCGTACAAACATAAATATAGATATATAAATTGATAAAAGAGGTGGCCGGCCGTTGACATGATTGCTTTGAATGGATGAAATAAAAACAAAAGAGAAGAATCCCAACTTTTCTCCTATATACTACTTTGTTATTCGTTTCCTACTTTGATTAAGACAAAAATTTCCAACTCAATCATTTTTGAGTTTTTATCCCCGAAATAAAAAAAAAAAAAATTGAAAATAAATGTTAACAAAAGAGAAAAGTTGAGTTTTTTCCTTTCTTGTCTGTACCATTATTAACATTATTGTTTCGATTCAAAACAATCATTTACAAAATAATCAAAATTAATAATAATAATATAATAATATAATAATAACAATAATAATAATTTTCTTTAATTTGGTAAATAAAAAGTTTCTAAAAGTCTATATTAAAAAAAATGTTTATGAATGAAAAGAAAATTCAAGTTGACCAGGAGAGCAGTGAAGTAGGCCCTAATTATCTGTAAAAAAAATAATAGAAATAATATTAATATAAATGTTTGCTTATTTAAAAAGACGAAAGAATATTTTTACACTTACCGTTGAGGAATTATGATGACACATTTGAATTAGCTCGATAACACGAACGAACTAGATGCATTTGGAAGGTTGAGTTGGTCGAAAAGATGAATTGATGTCTGGTAGAATCGCCGAATTTATTTTAAAATAAAATCTTCTATAGAAAAAGATGATCCTACAAGATTAAACATTTTAATTAGTAATTATTTTTAATATAATTATTTAAATAAATAGTAGAGAAGGTTCAAATTACATTTTCTAAGGGATCCAAAGATTGAGATGTTTTGAAATATAGACAATGTTCTTGAAATTGATCAACGTCTCTGTTATGCTGCGCAAACTTTAGAGGTAAGACTTCTAGCCCGAATTTAGACCCTAGTCCTTGTTTGGATCTTCTCCTCTCTAGATCGGAAGGCATCGGAAGGCTGTTCTGAGATGTCAAGTAGAGGCAATCAATCAATTTTGTAGAGTGAAAAGTAGACCTAGAAGATTAATTATTTTAATTATAAATACAATAGATTTATTATTATTTACAAAAGATTTATTACCTTTCAGGTTGATGAGAATGTCCGAGTTTGGACATGATGATCCATTAAAGGAGGCTCTCTCGGATCTACGTCATGAAAAGTGGCACTCAAAAGTGTTGGATTCATTTTTGATTGGTTTATCTTTTGAACATTTTAGAAACGTTGTCAAGTTAAGTGGCCGTTATCTGCATTCCTGAGGAGGATTTATTCTTGTTATGGACATCAACTGTTGTCTATATATTTTCAATTTGATGTTTAGGTAGAGATCTAGATCGTTTTTCATCTCCTTTCCTCTCTTCTTTTTGGCAAGAATATCAGATTACGAATCAATTTTTTCTTTGCCTTTTGTTAATTTGAACGAGAAATAATAGCAAGGGATTTCCAAATATTCTATGGCTTCAGTGTTTGGAGACTCATGTTCGGTTAACGCATCTCTAAAATTATGGGATTTTGGGTTCCTTATGAAGGTGAAATAAAAAATTTGTGATTGTTGTTCAAATTCTGAAATTTCTGCTTTGATTCTCTCGGTATATTAACTATACCTTTATGATGTTGTCAATTTTTTTGATGAGTGTCATGATCTAAAAATAAATAAAAAAAAATGAATTAATTAATACCATTTCTTGAATATATTAAAAATGAAATTTAATTTAATTATTTTTTATTTTACTAATCACCTTCTTTATTTAGTAATTTAATATTTCTGAAGAGTAGGTCCAACAAACAAGTTTTGAATGTACACATTATATTTATTATTTGAAGATAAGAGAATAATTCAACATTGCTGAAGTTTCTCTTAGCATATGGGATGTATGGACTGGCTGGCTGGTGGCAGGAGCTTCTTGATTTATTTTTGATTTTCATCTGAAAATTAAAAGAAATTTGGAAAACATTTTTATATTAAAACACATTCTAAATTCAAACTTTTTTTTTTTATTTACCTGTTCAGGTAGTGATCGAGATTTCTTCATTTCCTTTCTTCTTTTCTCATTGGAGGATGGTCTAGATGTCATCGGTGTAACCAGGACCTCAAATATTTTCAACTCCTGGATTCATTCCATTCATGGATAGATGCAAAGGATCCTCTTTGATCGGGGTTCCTTGGTTTTGGGTTGCGCTGACGAAGGGCGAATGCGACATCTGATGCAGTCACTGCTTGCACTCCAGGTTGCATTAGTTGTCGATTTTTTCCAATCTGAAATAAAAAAAAAAAAAAAAAAAAATTAAATCAATATGTATTAATATTTATTCATTATATTAGATAAATTTAAAGATTTATCTTTAATTTTGATATTTCAATATCTTTGGTCAAATAGAACTCAAAATAAAATTTAAATAAATTATTTTTTATTTTTTATTATTCACCTTGATTATTTAGTAGTTTAATTTTTCTGAAGAGTATGTTCCAACAAACAAGTTTTGAATGTAAGCATTATATCATTATATGCAAATAATCAAACATTTCCGAAGTTTCTCTTCTGTATGAAAGTGGATGATATTCTCTTCTTATCGACACAAACGACTGAATCCGACTTAGCCCTGGATTTGCAGAGATGAATGGGCTGGGTGGCCGGAGGCAGGAGTTCCTCATGAAATCCATCCATACAAAGAAGATTGAATTGAAATGGACATTTCTTCGGGTCTTCTTTTCCTCTTCATTTTAGCGGCAGAAATTTTTTATTGTCTTGGTTCTGCTGTGAAAGGAAGCTGGAGAAAGATGATAAAAAGGAAATAAAGGTTAAGAGAGTAAAAGAAAATAATTAATTAGTCTAACAATAGTTAAACGAAATTAAAAGAAAACACCAAGGCATTCCAAAATGATCTAATTGCCATAGGTGTAACCAGGTCCTCATAAAGATTTTCAACTCCTGGATTAATTAGAAAGAGGAAAAAGAAAATTGTTAATTTAATTTAAAAATGTATAATTATTCAAGTAACCTTGGAGGGTACAGGAAGATTGGAAGACCGAGGCAGAGATGGCTCGGTGGAGTGTCGGCGGACTGCAAGATGCTGGGCGTGGCGAACTGGGCTACCGCCGCGTTGGACAGGGACGGATGGCGTCGAATTCTGGAGGCAGCCCACAACGGGTTGTAGAGCTCGGGATGATGATGATGATGATGATAATTTTTCAAGTTAGATTTTATGAAGTTTTTCTTCGTAGCTCGGGTCGGAGCATTCTTGCTTTGATTCACTTGAAAATAATGATCGATATCTCTCTTTGATTGCTGTAACGCCGCCGGTAGTTCCCCCGACATGGATAGATGCAGATGATCCTCTTTGATTGTCCTTCCTTGGATTTGAGATGCGCTGACGATGGGCGAATTCGGATCCGGTGCAGTCACTGATTACCACCACGTCCAGAGCAATTAGTTTTGGATGTTTTTCCATCTGAAATTAAAAAACAAAAAAATTAACAAAGTTTGTATTTATTCATTACATTAGATAAATTTCCCTTTAATTTTTATATTTCAATATCTTTAATCCAACAATATTTAAAATGAAATTTAAATAAATTTTTTTTTATTTTATTACCCACCTTCAGTATTTAGTAGTTACATTTTTATGAAGAACAAGTGAGAAATGTAAGCATTAATGTGATAGGCAAATAATTCAATATTGCCGAAGTTTCTATTCTGTATGAAAGTGGAAGATAATCTCATCCTATTGACTCCGATGACTCCGACTTAGCCCTGGATTTGCCGAGAGGTTTGGGCTGGGTGGCCGAGGTAAGAGCGTTTTGATTTTATTCTTGATTTTGATCTGAAAATTAAAACAATTTGGAATTTTTATATTAAAATTAAATTCAAACTTTTTTTTTTATTTACCTGTAGGTAGTTCCTTTCCTCTCTTCTTCTCTTTGAAGACCGACTTTCGAATTCAAATGAAATTTTTCATTGTCTTGGATCTACTGTGAAAGGAATGTGGAATAAGGAGAAAGATGATAAAAAGGAAATAAAGGTTCAGAGAGTAAAAGAAAATAATTAATTAGTCATACAACAGTTAAGCGAAATGAAAAGAAAACACCCAGGCATTCCAAATTGCTTTAATTGCCATGGGTGTAACCAGGTCCTCATAAAGATTTTCAACTCCTGGATTAATTAGAAAGATTAAAAAGAAAATTGTTAATTTAATCTAAAAATGTATAATTATACGAGTTAGATATTAAGTTTTTCTTCGTATATCTGATGGCAGCATTCTTGCTTTGATTCATTTGAAAATAGTGAACGATATCTCTCTTCGATTGCTGCCACGCTGCATGTCGGGTCGTTTCCCCGACATGGACAGATGCATAGGATCTTCTTTGATCGGCTTTCTTTGGATTTAGGATGCGCTGACGAAGGTCAAATGCAGTATGCGGTGCAGTCACATCCCGTTTCAGACCAATTAGTTTCAGTAATAAATCTAAAAAAAAAAATAGAAAATATTTAATTATATTATATAAATTAGATAAACTAGTGAGCAAGAATAAATTTGATGCATTTGCTCAGCAGGGTCAGGTGGCGGACTTTACCACTTGTAATCATTATATTCCAAATAGCTTCTTTAGTAGTTTGTTAAATATACAGTATGTATTCCTCAGGTGGAAAAATTCAAATTTTTTGGCAAGAGATGTGCGAGGAAGTGGCAACAGTCGATTTCTTCTTTTTTCCGTTTCAAATAAGTGACAAGTGTTCTTCTTTGTTATTATTTAATTCTTGCTAAAATACATACTATTAATTTTCAACTGCAGATACGTGTGATCTGCTTAAAAGGCCGAATATTAATTAATAATACTGTAGACTTCTTCTTTTCTTGATTTACGTACGCGACTCGCGAATAAAACCACGAATTAGGTACTGTGACCTTATATTAATTAATCGAAATCGCAGCGGAGAAATGCGCGCCCCTTGCCCAGGAAAGATGAAGAAGAAAAGAAAGAAATGGAAATCATACAAACACACACACACACGCATACTTTCTAGAAAAATAATTGAATAATTAAAAAAAAAAAAAAAATTTTGCAGATCAATTATAACCAACCACCTGCCTATGAATATATCTAAAGAACTAAGAATTGGAATTAATTGATCAGTACCCTATTTTGACGGAATTCATGAAATACAATACTCTTTTTATAATTGGCTGGTTTGGTTTGCTCAGTAAGAGAATGACCTTTGTACAGGTATTTAATTTTAATTACTATAAACGACACCTAACACCTAACGAATTTTTCATGACATAGTTCTGTTGGCAAAGCAAAAAGATCAATCTATACTGAAATCAATCGAAACCAGTCAAAAGAGAGCATTGCACCATGTTTATTCCAGTGAAAGACTTAAAATAAAATAAGTCTTTCTTCAAGAAACACACATACGCATGCAATAGAGAATTCTTTTTCTCTCTCTAAACATCCGTCCAACCGCGAAATGATCAAAAACTGGAGAACTACCTGACTATGGCGTCCTCCGTACGCCAAAAATCCTAACAGGGAACAACAAGGAGGTTCTAAGACAACGCCTACGCCAGTTTAAGAAATCATTCAGCCATTGAGCATCAATCCAGAGAGAAAAAGAGAATTCGAAGGCCTACTAACCCTAGCGAGAGCGCAAAAATATCCCCCTAAAATTATTAATAAATATAGCTAATAGCTAATAAGTGTATGTGTTTTACAGTATGCTTATATTAAAAATTATACTTAGAAAGATAAATAAATGGTAAAGGAAAAGAAAGATACATAGCCCAAAAAAACACATCACTTGTTTCCTGATCAACTAAACAATATACAATTTTGTGATTGGTTTGGATATATACCAGGGTAATGACATTAAAGAAAAAATACACACTTGCAAAACGACTCTATTAGGCTTACCTTATTCTCTCATTTTTTTTACTTACTTTTACTGTACCAAACCAATCACATCTTCTTAGTCTTCTTAGTCTTCTTAGTCTTCATAGAATGTAAGTTAAGGAGGGAAGTATTTAAATTTAAATTTTAAAAAAATTTTATAAAAAAAAAGGGTAGATTTTTGGAGGGCAATTAATTATTTGTTGTGAAAAAAATTTAAAAAGATATTATTTATGAAGGAATTTTGAATATTGTGTAATTGTTTAAAAAAAATTAATAAAAAAAGATATTATTTGTGAAGGGTAATTAATATAATGAAATGATTATGAAACAAATTTGGGGCGAAAGGGACCCTATAAAATCATGCAAAGAATATTGATTAGACATCCTAAACTTGTAACTAAAATAAACTCGTAAATCTAATTAGTTTGCGCTCCGCTAATACTTAAAACTAACTGGCCTTTAAAATGTTGCGTTGATAATCCTCCTCGACGATGTCGGATGGTGTAACGGTATTCCTCTTCTAGGTGATGTTGTGTTGATGTTGGTGGATTAAAGAAGGGACTGGCATTTAGAGGTTGAAGAAATGCCAGTCTTTATTAAAGCTGCTCGGGCATCCTTGGTGGCTGCCACCGCCTGCCCGGCCCATTCTTCTAAAGATATTAAATCTAAGACAGCCACTTCCAACACTCGAGAGAAATATATAGAAATGTCATGTCAGAGATTTGATGGTAATATACGCTGAATCCAAAAAAGTGGTCTGTCTCTTGAACAAAATATCTCAAGAACGAAAAGAGTTAGGAGGTTGAAATTTTATATTCAAGTTAGGCACCACCATGGAACGTGACACGAAGCTTTTTGAACAAAATCGTCCAAAAGAGTACTCATACTTAACTGATGCACTTTTTCAGTTTTTTTCGATTTTCTCAAAATTCGCTCCAAAATTTTTGATTAAAAATTCAAAAATCAATTATTTTTAAGATGCTCTTTAAAGCGTATATTCTGATTTGCCCTTGAAATCTTTTGAAGCACACTTTACTCACGTACTCCATAGAACGAAATGGTTGCCATGGTAACAAAATATAAATATTTTCCCTTTATATCTTGAATTCTAATATATCGTCGGAGAATACGACACAATGGTGTTGCAAACAAAGGTAAGAGAACGTTGTGTTTTCAAAAATACAAAGGAAAGGAAATAGCGCTTACCGAGAGAGATGTAGTGTTGTCTTTACGTTCTACAGTCTGACTGACAACACTCGCTCTCTCTCTCTTGGCACAGGCCCCCTCGCTCTTCTCTATAATTATCAGACGGATATTTTTAGGCTCTTTTAGAAGGATGAGAAAGAGGAAATAATTGCTAAAAAAAAAACCCTGTTGTTATTATTAGAAAATGGCATTAATTAAGATAAAATGTCTAACATTTGATAGAGAAATTAATAAGAATCGAATGAAAAGTAATGTTTGGATGCCAAAGGCCTTCAAGGGTTCTCATCCTTGCCAGGTGAATCTTAGTTTATCAGAGCCTCAAACTATCCCCAATTTAATAAAAAAAATTGAAATACGTTAGTTGATATTCAATTTATTATTTAAATAAGATCCCCCCTAAAAAGGACCCAGAATCTTAGTTTATCAGAGCCTCAAACTATCCCCAATTTAATAAAAAAAATTGAAATACGTTAGTTGATATTCAATTTATTATTTAAATAAGATCCCCCCTAAAAAGGACCCAGAATCTTAGTTTATCAGAGCCTCAAACTATCCCCAATTTAATAAAAAAAATTGAAATACGTTAAATAGTTTCTCCTTAGTACAAACAGGCAGATATATATTTTATTTTGCTCATTTTTTTAACATCTCAGTTAGGTAAATATTAGAGATTAGCGAAGCTAGGATTGCCTTCGGCCCCGCTAGGCCCTGTCTGGCGACGTCTCAGGATATGACTAAGAGTTGTCCAGATAAATGTATTTTAATTAATTTTGCATCATAATTTAAAAATATGAAATAAGAAAATCGAGTGGGACTGACAAGGAGATGGCAAGAATTGCGAAATCGCTTTTTAAATGAGACTTACCTCATTCGGTAGGGGAGGTTGAGGGTAGAAAAAGTCTAAAAGGGTTTGAGTGAATAGGCCTTAGTTTTCGAGAAAATCGCAGTGAAAGTTTCGCGCCCACGTTAAATGCTTTAAGTATCTAATAGAGCCACTCAAACGAGTGACGAACCGTGGGTCCGCTGGCTAAACTGTGCCCTCATGTATTTTGCCCCCGTGGTTGACAAACGGTGAGAGTTCAAATCCTGGCCAAGCACAATTTTTTTTTATCGCTATATTTTTTTTTTTTTTTTTACAGTTTTATTAATTTTATTATTCTGAAAGGCAATCAAAACAAATAATGATGTCTATTTATTTTTCGTGCATAAATAAAATAAATCGCATGTTTTTACCTCGCATTTTTATATATTTTTATATTCATTTATTATAAAATGTCGACATTTTTGAGCACGATTGTGGATGAAAATTAACGTAAAATCATTTTTGGAAACATAAATGAGTCTCACACCACGAACATTTTATAAACGAAATTTTTTTTTTGCAAAAACATTTAATATTATGAATATTGGGAGGGAAACATAATTGATTGACGTTATAAAATATGTCGTCACGTTGATCTGCTAATTTGGACGCGTACCAAGCAAATTGTATCATTTTTTTAAATACCGGAGCAGATAATAAATAATGCGTTAATCGCATTCATACGAAAAATAAATAGACATCATTATTTGTTTTGATTGCCTTTCAGAATAATAAAATTAATAAAACTGTAAAAAAAAAAAAAAATATAGCGATAAAAAAAAATTGTGTTCGTTACGTGTTTGAGTGGCTCTATTAGATACTTAAAGCATTTAACGTGAGCGCGAAACTTTCACTGCGATTTTCTCGAAAACTAAGGCCTATTCACTCAAACGCTTTTAGACTTTTTCTACCCTCAACCTCCCCTATCGAATGAGGTAAGTCTCATTTAAAAAGCGATTTCGCAATTCTTGCCATCTCCTTGTGAGTACGACTTTTCAATTATTTACACCCTAGAAAAGCGTTATTTTAAATTTTATTAAGATCGAGTGAAAAATAAATTTTAGGGGGGGAACGTCCCCTCCCTGGTACTCCCGATAGACTTTCTGAGGTCTGGAATACTATTCTTCAATTATTTACACCCTAGAAAAGCGTTATTTTAAATTTTATTAAGATCGAGTGAAAAATAAATTTTAGGGGGGGAACATCCCCCCCTGGTACTCCCGATAGACTTTCTGAGGTCTGGAATACTATTCTTCAATTATTTACACCCTAGAAAAGCGTTATTTTAAATTTTATTAAAATCGAGTGAAAAATAAATTTTAGGAGGGGACGTCCCCTCCCTGGTACGCCCGATAGACTTTCTGAGGTCTGGAATACTATTCTTCAATTATTTACACCCTAGAAAAGCGTTATTTTAAATTTTATTAAAATCGAGTGAAAAATAAATTTTAGGAGGGGACGTCCCCTCCCTGGTACGCCCGATAGACTTTCTGAGGTCTGGAATACTATTCTTCAATTATTTACACCCTAGAAAAGCGTTATTTTAAATTTTATTAAAATCGAGTGAAAAATAAATTTTAGGAGGGGACGTCCCCTCCCTGGTACGCCCGATAGACTTTCTGAGGTCTGGAATACTATTCTTCAATTATTTACACCCTAGAAAAGCGTTATTTTAAATTTTATTAAAATCGAGTGAAAAATAAATTTTAGGAGGGGACGTCCCCTCCCTGGTACTCCCGATAGACTTTCTGAGGTCTGGAATACTATTCTTCAATTATTTACACCTAGAAAAGCGTTATTTTAAATTTTATTAAAATCGAGTGAAAAATAAATTTTAGGAGGGGAGTCCCCTCCCTGGTACGCCCGATAGACTTTCTGAGGTCTGGAATACTATTCTTCAATTATTTACAACCTAAAAAAGTGTCATTTTAAATTTAAAATCGAGTGAAAAAAAAATAATAATTTTAGGGGAGGGGGAGTAGGCATAGAGGGGGGATCCCCCTGAAAGGAGGGGTTCCCTACCCTTTCTTTAATATAATGATAGCCTAAAATCATCCCCATTAAAAAAAAAACTCCATGAAAATCGGTCCATTAATCATTTGACAGCCAATATAATTTTAAAAAAAATTTCCCCGGACGGGATTTGAACAGTGGAACTTTAGTCAAGAGTCTAATACTCTACTAACTAAGCCAAAGCGGGATGGTCCTTAGATTGTATGTGCGTAGAAATTAACGGTCACTGGGTCTCACTTTGGATGGACCTTGTATTATACTTGAAAGAAATATAACGACTTTTGTGTATGTCCTCAGATTGAGTGTGGAGAGTAAGGTCTCACTTTGTACTTAAGAAATAATCTGTGTATAAAGTCCTCGTTTTGTCTTTCTAGAGCGGGTCTGGAGCGGGGTCCTCAGATTATACGCCTAATTAGATATGCAAAAAAGTTTAAAATATGCAAATTTTTTGGTGTGTATAGCTTCGTGAGGCTTCCCTGATTCCAAATCAGTTTTCAGAATTTTTCTAGCTCATCTCTAAGTCGGGGTCCCCACTCTCCCTGGGGGAGTCAGAGTCCTCACTTTATACGCCTTACAAACAGGGGTGTGTGTGTGTGGGTGTGTGTGTGTTCAATTTTAAGCATGAAGGAATTGAGCTAGGAGGTTGAAATTTTATATTTAAGTTAAACACCCCCGGGACCGAAAAAATAAGCTTTTAATCAAAATCGGCCAAAGAGTACTAGTACTTTACTGATGTACTTTTTCAGTTTTTTTCGATTTTCTCAAAATTCGCTCTAACGATTTTGTTTAAAATTCAAAAATCAATTATTTTTTAGATGCTCTTTAAAATGTATATTCTCGTTTTGCCCTTGAAATTGTTTGAAGCCCACTTTACTCTTGTGCTTCATAGGAAAGATAGGAGAAATGGTTGCCATGGTAACAAAATATAAATATTTTCCCATACTTATAAATTTTACATCTGAATTCAAATGTTCCCTACTGTCGGAAACTAAATACATGTCGACACAAAAAATCTGGTGTGACAAGCACAGTACACAACTTTCGATTACCGAAGGTAAGAGAAAGTTGTGTGCTGTGCGCCAGTCACACCAGATTTTTTCTATTGCGGAACCAAAGTTGTCCATCCTGCGGAAGAATTTGTTGCGCTGATATCTGTATATCCCTATATATGTATATGTGTTTGGGAAATTTCGGGGGGGGCCCGGGCCCCCTCGGCCCCCCCCCCTTATATACGCCCCTGCTCGGTATATTAAAATTAAACCACGACAGTATATGAAAAATGATTGAAAATTCATATTTTTTTTACAGTGTATGTCAAAGCAGGGAACAAACAACATATATATTTTCTTAATATCTCTGTGTTTTTTACAAATCCAAATTAAAAATTAAATTAGGTGGATTGGAAAATAATTGATGTAAAAAAAAAAATAATAATAATAATAATAATAAGAAAAAGAAGTCCAAATTGGAGTGAGAAAGATAAGGTAAATATTTTTGGCATATCCACTTACTTGTTTTTAAATGCTTTTATTTAACTTACTCTTTCAAGGTCACCAACTTTATGGCTTTGTTAAGGACACTTCCCGATGAGCTAGAGGTGTGAAATTTGATATTTAAGAGTCATTTTTGATGACGCAAATTGTGAGTTTGGTTTTACCAAAATGGACCAAACTAATGTGGTACTTTATTTGAAACCCTTCGTGAATTAATGTAATTTCAAAAGACTTCCCGATGGGCTAGAGGTGTGAAATGTAATACTTAAGAGTCATTTTTGCTGACGCCACTATATGGTGGTTTTGATCAAAATAGACCAAACTAATGTGGTACTTTATTTGAAACCCTTCGTGAATTAATGTAATTTCAAAAGACTTCCCGATGGGCTAGAGGTGTGAAATGTAATACTTAAGAGTCATTTTTGATGACGCCACTATATGGTGGTTTTGATCAAAATAGACCAAACTAATGTGGTACTTTATTTGAAGCCTCACGCAAATAAGGCCCTATTAACTATAGTTTTGAATTTTGATATTTACGAGTCATTTTTTTATGATAATGAATAATTTTTCAATTGAACCAAATCAATACAGGCCAGACTAATGTGGTACTTTATCATATTGATGATTTTTGATAAGACTAAAAGACTAAAAAGCTTAAAATAAAAATAAAATAAAAAAAAAAGATTTTTAAAAAAAATGCTTTTATTTAAATTGAACTAAAAAGAGAGAAATAAGAAAGAAATAATTTAATTGTTCTTGTTAAAATTTTTTAATATTTATGACTTAAAATAAAAGCGTGGGGCGCGAGCCTCGGAATCACTTCGAAGCGCCCCACGCTTTTATTTTAAGTCATATATTAAAAAAATTTTAACAAGAACAATTAAATTATTTCTTTCTTATTTCTCTCTTTTTTAGTTCAATTTAAATAAAAGCATTTTTTTAAAAATCTTTTTTTATTTTATTTTTATTTAGGTTTATTTTTATAATAAAGATTTATTTCAGCAATTACTAAAATCATTAATCAAAACGAATGTAAAAAATTATAGAAAATAAAAAAAAACTGATTTAAAGACCAACAAACACAAACATATAAAACATGGCAAGAAATATGTCATATGTTAGTTTTTTTCAAATTATTCAATAAAATATTGAATTCAATTTGGACTAGATACTAATAATCACACCTCTTTTTTCAGTTACAATACATTGTCCAAAGAACCTCAACGAAATATAATACAATTAAAAACATTTTGGAAATTATTATTCAGCAAAATTAATAATTTGTTCATGAAAAACATTTGAATATTTACTTACTTTTATTTTTTTTATTAAAACCATATGATATTATAGGCTATTTCAAATGTCAAATTGATTGTAATCGAAAACTTTGAGGTTAGGTTAAACTTTAAATGTTAATTAGTGAGCTTAAACAAGGGGTCTCGGCATTTTAGTTAAAATAGAAATTTAATCTAGATTTTAGGCCTAAAATACATTTATGAATTAAGATTTCGCTAAAATACTTTTTAAATCGTCTTAAAACATTAACCTAACCTCAAAATTTTCGATAACTTGTGGCATTTCTCTCTATAAATTTTTTTTTTTTTTAAGATCTTAAAATCTGTTTCTATTAATAGTTATATTTGAGTTTCAATATTTGATAGGAATTTAAACATATTTAATTGATTGATTGATATTTGATATTTAAAGATGTTAAATTTGTATCAAATCAAACTTATATAATGTATTTTTATTTAGCTTATTTTTATTGGGCTCCAAATGGCTTTTAATTGATTTAAATTCCTTTCAGTTCCTTTGGAGGATGCATTGAAACTGAAAAAAGGGGTGTGCTTATTAGCATCTAGTCCAAATGGAATTCAATGATTTATTGAATATTTTGAAAAAACTAACCTCTGACATATTTCTGTTTTTCTTTATTCGTGTTCAAATCTGTTTGTTATTTTGGTATGTGTAGATTTATTTTAATTTAAAGACATAAGTATTTGCTGAAATAATTTTTTTTTTAATTAAAATAAACCAAAACTAGTGGCTATGTCAAAAATATTTGTGTTTTCTTCCTCAGTCAAATTTTGGCTTCATTTTCTTATTTTCTCAAATTCAATATTCATTTAAATTACAATAACGTTGATTTGTCCAATTATTTGTATTAATTCTATAAGGATCTTATTAAGAACGATCAAAACAAATTAGTTTGACATATAAATATATTTCTTAATCTCCGCCAGATGTCAACTTAAGGCCAGAGTCTCCGATGAGTCAATCGTAAGGGACGATTATTTGGCTAATAGGCGGCGACACCGTCGCTCCATTTCTAGCGCCTATCAACCCACAACCAGCAATAATATGTTTCCTTTTCTAACATCTGCCACGGAGCTGGCAACGTTGCCGTCTAAGTAAATGTGACAACATTGGAACGCGACAAATTCATACAGGCTTTTTGCTACTCAAGGCTCAAGTGGAAAAATTATATTTTCATAAGCGGCGCGCGACGTTTAAAAAATATATACGACATTAGTATCAATATTACAGCCTAAAATATAAATAAGAATATTTCATATAATTAATATTATGATTTTTATAAAATCAAATACTTTTTTTAACAATATTTTTATGCACAAGCACCAAATATTTTTTAATCTTAAAAAATATTTTTTTAATAAATCAAGAAAATCAAAAGAAAAAAATCTGGTGTGACTGATCGCACAGCACACAACTTTCTCTTACCTTCGGTATATGTATATATGTATTAGAATTCAAGAGGTAAAATTTATAAACATGAGAAAATATTTATATCTTGTTACCATGGCAACCATTTCATCTATCTTTCCTGTGACGTACAAGCAGGGGCGTATATAGAAATTTTTTTCGGGGAGGGGGGGCCTGAATTGTAAAATTTTTCTGCGGAATTTTTTTTTTTTAAGAAACTAAATTTTTTTTCACACGAAATTTTTTGTGGAACCAAAGTTTTTCATCCTGCGGAAAAATTTGTTGCGCTGATGTCTGTATATCCCTATATATATATATGTGTGTTTGGAAAATTTTTTTGGGGGGGGAGGCGGGCTCCCTCGGCCTCCCCTTATATACGCCCCTGCGTACAAGAGTAAAGTGGTCTTAAAACAATTTTGAGAGCAAACTGAAAATATACATTTTAAAGGGCATTTAAAAAATAATTGATTTTTGAATTTAAAAAAAAATCGTTAGGGCGAATTTTGAAAAAATCGAAAAAAAAAAAAAAACTGAAAAAGTATAAAGTACCATGGGCGTAGCCAGACACCTTGTTAGGGGGGGGCAACCCCTCGTTAGGGCGAGAGGGGGGGTTTGCAATCAATATATACATAGATTATTAATTATTTATTTAAATAAAAAAATTAAGTGGATTGGGGCGTTAAAAAAAATTCCCAATGGGAAAAATATATATATATATTTTTTTTTAATTTTTAGGACAAGCCAGGGGGCAATGGCCCCCTGCCTCCTCCTGGCTACGCCCATGTAAAGTACTGGTACTTTTTCAATGGCGTCATTTCAACTTTTTCTTGGGGAGGGGGGCAAACATTTTTTTTTCTTAAAATTTACTTACAAATGGGTACTCAAATTTAGCCAAAACATATTTAATTAAATTAATTGTTTAATTTTGTACAGTTTGTATACTCGTAGATGTATTTTGGAGTATTTTATTTAGAATAATATAAAATTTTATAAAAATCAGAGCACTTGAGGGGGGGGCAAATGCCCCCCCCCCCCAAATGACGCCTATGTACTTTTTGGCCGATTTTGTTCAAAAGCTTCGTGTCACGCCCCATGGGGTGCCTAACTAAAATATAAAATTTTAATCTCCTAGCTCTTTTCGTAATATATTTTGTTCTCAGACAGACAGACAAACAGACAGACACACAGACAGAGCATGTCGCGAAAACCACTTTTTTGATTCAGGGGACCTCAAAACGTGTATATCTATCAAAATCTCGACATCGCAATTTTGACATGAAACCAATACTTTCTCTATCTATATATTAACATATATAGAGGTTAGAGAAAGTAATAATGAAATTCAATATAGAATATACATGTATATATGGCCCAATCCATCTCCAGACAGGCAGGGTAGGCCGGTTCATAGTCTCCGATTTTACTCAAATTTGGATATGTTATTCTAGAAAATAAATTAAGAGACCCGTATTTTTTAGTTTTGGCCAAAAAAATTTTTTGGTAGAGTTACAGGGGGTCAAAGTTTCGTCAAGGTCACACGTAATTTCCTCCGCGCAAGCTCAAAATTACTATAAAGTGCAATATCTCTTGAACTAATAGGAATATTTCAGATCTGTTTTCAGTTTCTGAAAGGTAAAAGTGTCAGGAATCTATTGGATTAAAGATTATTCTTCTATTAGTGGCAGGTATCTTGCTAAAAAATAATTTCAAAATCGCTAAATTTAACTTTAAAGTAATTTTTCTCAAAAACCCCAGCCTCAAAAATTCTGAAATTTTTTAGCAAGGAGGAGACACACATATAGTATAAAACCACAAAAGGATTTTTCAGGATCTTACCTACTTTTCATTTTATTGCATATTTATTGTTTGGTGCTTTAATTTAACTTTAAAGTAATTTTTCTCAAAAACCCCCGCAACAAAAATTCTGAAATTTTTTAGCAAGGAGGAGACACACATATAGTATAAAACCACAAAAGGATTTTTCAGGATCTTACCTACTTTTCATTTTATTGCATATTTACTGTTCGGTGCATTTCCTTAGAAATGTATGGATAGGAATTTCGATATTATCATTCTCGTAATTTGTTTTCTCTTATTTTTAGGGCCACAATATTGTTTATAAGACAAACAAACAGGAAGGAATGTTGGACATATTGCCTCCCCCTTCCCCCTCCTATAGGATGCCAGGGGGGAGCAATGTACCCTTGCCCCCCCCCCCCCCAGTTCCGGCGCCTATGTCCAACATTCATTTCTGTTTGTTTGTCTTATAAACAATATTGTGGCCCTAAAAATAAGAGAAAACAAATTACGAGAATGATAATATCGAAATTCCTATCCATACATTTCTAAGGAAATGCACCGAACAGTAAATATGCAATAAAATGAAAAGTAGGTAAGATCCTGAAAAATCCTTTTGTGCTTTTATACTATATGTGTGTCTCCTCCTTGCTAAAAAATTTCAGAATTTTTGATGCGGGGGTTTTTGAGAAAAATTACTTTAAAGTTAAATTAAAGCACCAAACAATAAATATGTAATAAAATGAAAAGTAGGTAAGATCCTGAAAAATCCTTTTGAGGTTTTATACTATATGTGTGTCTCCTCCTTGCTAAAAAATTTCAGAATTTTTGTTGCGGGGGTTTTTGAGAAAAATTACTTTAAAGTTAAATTAAAGCACCAAACAATAAATATGCAATAAAATGAAAAGTAGGTAAGATCCTGAAAAATCCTTTTGTGCTTTTATACTATATGTGTGTCTCCTCCTTGCTAAAAAATTTCAGAATTTTTGAGGCTGGGGTTTTTGAGAAAAATTACTTTAAAGTTAAATTTAGCGATTTTGAAATTATTTTTTAGCATGATACCTGCCACTAATAGAAGAATAATCTTTAATCCAATAGATTCCTGACACTTTTACCTTTCAGAAACTGAAAACAGATCTGAAATATTCCTATTAGTTCAAGAGATATTGCACTTTATAGTAATTTTGAGCTTGCGCGGAGGAAATTACGTGTGACCTTGACGAAACTTTGACCCCCTGTAACTCTACCAAAAAATTTTTTTGGCCAAAACTAAAAAATACGGGTCTCTTAATTTATTTTCTAGAATAACATATCCAAATTTGAGCAAAATCGGAGACTATGAACCGGCCAATTTTTACTTTGCTGCCTGAATTGAGATGGATAGGCCCATATATTAATTATATAATATTTTGATTTTTTTTGCGTATAGTACCTTTTGAATGGCCAATTTATTTTTTTATTGCCAAAAATTAAAAAAAAATTATTTGAAAATAAAAAAAAATAATCTCTATAAATAAATAAAAATTAAATAAATACATATTAAACACTTGGTGTTTCAAATTTAATTTTATTTCTATAGGAACAAGAGAAAAATTTTATATTTGTTTTCGGTAACTTTTTTTTTTTTAACACTTTTTTCCCATTCACACTCACACAAACACTCTTTTCGGCAACTTATAAGACATATGGACCCTGTTATGCAATCGTGTGTCAAGACCAAACATCCAGTTTTGAGAAAATCAACAATAAAGTTTTTTTTTTTACATTGGATTATATATAATTTTTCTTGTCAATTGTGCAAGTTAATTAACATTAAATATAAATTTTTTTAGGACATATTTCATAAAAAAATACTATTAATTAAAGCATTTGAAACAATATTCCGTGCCTCAATTTTGAATTTTTTTGGTCTTTGACACACCATTGCATAACAGGGTCCATATAATACTTTATACGATAACCAATAATTTATGAGACGATAAGAGATTCCCATCACCAATATAATAAGGACCAGAGGCGTACCGAGGCAGTTGGGGGCCTGGGGCGGCACTAAAAGAGGTGGCCTTATATTAATATTTATTTTATTTATTGGGTGATTCATCCTTCCCCTTTTCGGGGTTTAGGACATATACATAATTTTGTAAGAGGTGGCCTTATATTGATTTTTTTTTTGGGGGGGGGGGTGCTCATCTTTAAATATCCCTCTCCTCCATACACAAAAATATTTTTAAAATACCGTATATCCCTGAATCCCAAGGGGTCAGAGCCTCTCAAAGAGAAATTTCCATTAAATTTTTTTTTTTTTTTATCTAAATTTTTCCGTTTTTACTTGAGCCTTGAGGGCCCGGGGCTTAAATTTTTCAAATGTATGAAAAAACTTTCCTGAACACCCCCCCCCCCCCCCATCAAAACTTTCTACCTACGCATAATAATTATTTTTTAAAATCTCTATACATAATTATAACGCTAAAAAAATAAAAAATAATTTTACTTTGTATAATAGAAATGATAAATAATATTATAAGGAGAGAATTGAATCGTACTTGTAAGAGAATTAATAGAATATAGTTTTTAATATAAATCAATTTTAATATATTTAATATAATATTTCAAAAGTGCGCCTCGTAAGAAAGCAAAGATCATAAGAGAGAGAAGTAAAGTTTATATACAAAGTTTTTAGCGCTACCTGGCGGAAAAACGTTGAACTAAAATGGTTAAAAGTAGGTGATTTTATAGAAATTCTGAAAAACTGAATAACTCAAAAATAATAGATCAAAAAATTATTAAATTTTAACAAATAGATTTAAAAATTAATTACCTACCCCGTGTCATTCCCCGATTTTTCGATTAATGCCTTGTTTTTGAGTTTATTCTTGTCAAAAAAAATTTTTTTTGAGAAAATCAAAAAAAGGACAACGACAAAGGGTTAATATTTTAATTATCTTTTATTTAAAAAAAATCCGAGGTCGATATCTTCAAAATTGATCGAGTTATATGGTTTTGTAGTTGAGGCCTCTGGAACTCCCCCTTAAGGCCAGAGTCTCCGATGAGTCAATCGTAAGGGACGATTATTTGGCTAATAGGCGGCGACACCGTCGCTCCATTTCTAGCGCCTATCAACCCACAACCAGCAATAATATGTTTCCTTTTCTAACATCTGCCACGGAGCTGGCAACGTTGCCGTCTAAGTAAATGTGACAACATTGGAACGCGACAAATTCATACAGGCTTTTTGCTACTCAAGGCTCAAGTGGAAAAATTATATTTTCATAAGCGGCGCGCGACGTTTAAAAAATATATACGACATTAGTATCAATATTACAGCCTAAAATATAAATAAGAATATTTCATATAATTAATATTATGATTTTTATAAAATCAAATATTATAAAATCAAATACTTTTTTTAACAATATTTTTATGCACAAGCACCAAATATTTTTTAATCTTAAAAAATATTTTTTTAATAAATCAAGAAAAAAAAAAAAAATCTGGTGTGACTGATCGCACAGCACACAACTTTCTCTTACCTTCGGTATATGTATATATGTATTAGAATTCAAGAGGTAAAATTTATAAACATGAGAAAATATTTATATCTTGTTACCATGGCAACCATTTCATCTATCTTTCCTGTGACGTACAAGCAGGGGCGTATATAGAAATTTTTTTTCGGGGGGGGGGCCTGAATTGTAAAATTTCTCTGCGGAAATTTTTTTTTTAAGAAACTAAATTTTTTTTCACACGAAATTTTTTGTGGAACCAAAGTTTTTCATCCTGCGGAAAAATTTGTTGCGCTGATGTCTGTATATCCCTATATATATATATATATATGTGTGTTTGGAAAATTTGGGGGGGGGGGGGGGAGGCGGGCTCTCTCGGCCCCCCCCTTATATACGCCCCTGCGTACAAGAGTAAAGTGGTCTTAAAACAATTTTGAGAGCAAACTGAAAATATACATTTTAAAGGGCATCTAAAAAATAATTGATTTTTGAATTAAAAAAAAAATCGTTAGGGCGAATTTTGAAAAAATCGAAAAAAAAAAAAAAAAAATGAAAAAGTATAAAGTACCATGGGCGTAGCCAGACACCTTGTTAGGGGGGCAACCCCTCGTTAGGGCGAGAGGGGGGGTTTGCAATTAATATATACATAGATTATTAATTATTTATTTAAATAAAAAAATTAAGGGGATTGGGGCGTTAAAAAAAATTCCCAATGGGAAAAATATATATATATTTTTTTTTAATTTTTAGGACAAGCCAGGGGGGGCAATGGCCCCCTGCCTCCTCCTGGCTACGCCCATGTAAAGTACTGGTTCTTTTTCAATGGCGTCATTTCAACTTTTTCTTGGGGAGGGGGGCAAACATTTTTTTTCTTAAAATTTACTTACAAATGGGTACTCAAATTTAGCCAAAACATATTTAATTAAATTAATTGTTTAATTTTGTACAGTTTGTATACTCGTAGATGTATTTTGGAGTATTTTATTTAGAATAATATAAAATTTTATAAAAATCAGAGCACTTGAGGAGGGGGGGGAATGCCCCCCCCAAATGACGCCTATGTACTTTTTGGGCGATTTTGTTCAAAAGCTTCGTGTCACGCCCCATGGGGTGCCTAACTTAAATATAAAAATTTTAATCTCCTAGCTCTTTTCGTTCTTAATATATTTTGTTCTCAGACAGACAGACACACAGACAGTGCATGTCGCGAAAACCACTTTTTTGATTCAGGGGACCTCAAAACGTGTATATCCATCAAAATCTCGACATCGAAATTTTGACATGAAACCAATACTTTCTCTCTCTATATATATTAACATATATATATATAGAGGTAAGAGAAAGTAATAATGAAATTCAATATAGAAATATATATATATATATATTAATTATATAATATTTTGATTTTTTTTTGCGTATAGTACCTTTTTGAATGGCCAATTTATTTTTTTATTGCCAAAAATTAAAAAAAAATTATTTGAAAATAAAAAAATAATCTCTATAAATAAATAAAAATTAAATAAATACATATTAAACACTTGGTGTTTCAAATTAAATTTTATTTCTATAGGAACAAGAGAAAAATTTTATATTTGTTTTCGGTAACTTTTTTTTTTTTTAACACTTTTTTCACATTCACACTCACACAAACACTCTTTTCGGCAACTAGACATATAATACTTTATACGATAACCAATAATTTATGAGACGATAAGAGATTCCCATCACCAATATAATAAGGACCAGAGGCGTACCGAGGCAGTTGGGGGCCTGGGGCGGCACTAGAAGAGGGGGCCTTATATTGATTGTTTTTTTTTTGGGGGGGGTGCTCATCTTTAAATATCCCTCTCCTCCATACACAAAAATATTTTTAAAATACCGTATATCCATGAACCCCCAAGGGGGTCAGAGCCTCTCAAAGAGAAATTTCCATTAAATTTTTTTTTTTTTTTATCTAAATTTTTCCGTTTTTACTTGAGCCTGAGGGCCCGGGGCTTAAATTTTTCAAATGTATGAAAAAACTTTCCTGAACACCCCCCCCCCCCCCATCAAAAACTTTCTTGCCTACGCATAATAATTATTTTTTTAAAATCTCTATACATAATTATAACGCTAAAAAATAAAAAATAATTTTACTTTGTATAATAGAAATGATAAATAATATTATAAGGAGAGAATTGAATCGTACTTGTAAGAGAATTAATAGAATATAGTTTTTAATATAAATCAATTTTAATATATTTAATATAATATTTCAAAAGTGCGCCTCGTAAGAAAGCAAAGATCATAAGAGA
>JAKCPI010011518.1:0-2500 GCA_023213315.1 Euborellia annulipes
ATACTATATAATAAAGCGCTAAAAAGCGTGTCCGATGTGTGAAACAACCAATCAGGCCTCAGGGATAGCGCTGATTGGCGAAATACAGAGAGGGCGGAGCCGGAGAGGCAAATTCAAATTTTTTTTTAACCAGGAGAGATATCAATTTGGTTTCTTCCCTAAAGCCTTCCCTTGATAAGAATCTAAATTCGTTGTTTCAGAGTTTTTTTAAATTCGGCAGCCCCCCCCCCAAATTTTTTAATTCTTCTATTTCTTCAAATATAAACATGCTTTTTTGGATTTAAAAATCTTGAATGAATATCTATCAAGGGGTTTAAAAGTTTAAAGATTTTTTGTATAATTGCCCCCCCCCCCCCCGAAATTTTTAATTCTTCTGTTTCTTCAAATATTAACATGCTTTTTTGGATTTAAAATTCTTGAATGAATATCTATCAAGGGGTTTAAAAGTTTAAATATTTTTTGTGTAATTGCCCCCCCCCCCCAAATTTTTTAATTCTTCTGTTTCTTCAAATATTAACATGCTTTTTTGGATTTAAAAATCTTCAATGAATATCTATCAAGGGGTTTAAAAGTTTAAAGATTTTTTGTATAATTGCCCCCCCCCCCCCGAAATTTTTAATTCTTCTGTTTCTTCAAATATTAACATGCTTTTTTGGATTTAAAATTCTTGAATGAATATCTATCAAGGGGTTTAAAAGTTTAAATATTTTTTGTGTAATTGCCCCCCCCCCCCGAAATTTTTAATTCTTCTATTTCTTCAAATATTAACATGCTTTTTTGGATTTAAAATTCTTGAATGAATATCTATCAAGGGGTTTAAAAGTTTAAATATTTTTTGTGTAATTGCCCCCCCCCCCCCCGAAATTTTTAATTCTTCTGTTTCTTCAAATATTAACATGCTTTTTGGATTTAAAATTCTTGAATGAATATCTATCAAGGGGTTTAAAAGTTTAAAGATTTTTTGTATAATTGCCCCCCCCCCCCCGAAATTTTTAATTCTTCTGTTTCTTCAAATATTAACATGCTTTTTTGGATTTAAAATTCTTGAATGAATATCTATCAAGGGGTTTAAAAGTTTAAAGATTTTTTGTATAATTGCCCCCCCCCCCCCCGAAATTTTTAATTCTTCTGTTTCTTCAAATATTAACATGCTTTTTTGGATTTAAAATTCTTGAATGAATATCTATCAAGGGGTTTAAAAGTTTAAAGATTTTTTGTATAATTGCCCCCCCCCCCCCCGAAATTTTTAATTCTTCTGTTTCTTCAAATATTAACATGCTTTTTTGGATTTAAAATTCTTCAATGAATATCTATCAAGGGGTTTAAAAGTTTAAATATTTTTTGTGTAATTGCCCCCCCCCCCCCAAATTTTTTAATTCTTCTGTTTCTTCAAATAATAACATGCTTTTTTGGATTTAAAATTCTTGAATGAATATCTATCAAGGGGTTTAAAAGTTTAAAGATTTTTTGTATAATTGCCCCCCCACCCCCCGAAATTTTTAATTCTTCTGTTTCTTCAAATATTAACATGCTTTTTTGGATTTAAAATTCTTGAATGAATATCTATCAAGGGGTTTAAAAGTTTAAATATTTTTTGTGTAATTGCCCCCCCCCCCCCGAAATTTTTAATTCTTCTATTTCTTCAAATATTAACATGCTTTTTTGGATTTAAAATTCTTCAATGAATATCTATCAAGGGGTTTAAAAGTTTAAATATTTTTTGTGTAATTGCCCCCCCCCCCCCCGAAATTTTTAATTCTTCTGTTTCTTCAAATATTAACATGCTTTTTGGATTTAAAATTCTTGAATGAATATCTATCAAGGGGTTTAAAAGTTTAAAGATTTTTTGTGTAATTGCCCCCCCCCCCCCGAAATTTTTAATTCTTCTATTTCTTCAAATATTAACATGTTTTTTTGGATTTAAAATTCTTGAATGAATATCTATCAAGGGGTTTAAAAGTTTAAAGATTTTTTGTATAATTCCCCCCCCCCCCCCCCGAAATTTTTAATTCTTCTGTTTCTTCAAATATTAACATGCTTTTTTGGATTTAAAATTCTTGAATGAATATCTATCAAGGGGTTTAAAAGTTTAAAGATTTTTTGTATAATTGCCCCCCCCCCCCCGAAATTTTTAATTCTTCTGTTTCTTCAAATATTAACATGCTTTTTTGGATTTAAAATTCTTGAATGAATATCTATCAAGGGGTTTAAAAGTTTAAAGATTTTTTGTATAATTGCCCCCCCCCCCCCGAAATTTTTAATTCTTCTGTTTCTTCAAATATTAACATGCTTTTTTGGATTTAAAATTCTTCAATGAATATCTATCAAGGGGTTTAAAAGTTTAAATATTTTTTGTGTAATTGCCCCCCCCCCCCCCGAAATTTTTAATTCTTCTGTTTCTTCAAATAAAAACATGCTTTTTTGGATTTAAAATTCTTGAATGAATATCTATCAAGGGGTTTAAAAGTTTTAAGATTTTTTGTATAATTGCCCCCCCCCC
>JAKCPI010011518.1:5000-11900 GCA_023213315.1 Euborellia annulipes
GGCGGAATAAATTTAGTTTCTTTAAAAAAAAATCTGGTGTGACTGGCGCACAGCACACAACTTTCTCTTACCTTCGGTAATCGAAAGTTGTGTTCTGTGCTTGTCACACCAGATTTTTTGTGTCGACATATATTTAGTTCCCGACAGTACGGAACATTTGAATTCAGATGTAAAATTTATGTGTGGGAAAATATTTATATTTTGTTACCATGGCAACCATTTTTCCTATCTTCCCTATGAAATACAAGAGTAAAGTGGTCTTCAGAAGATTTCAATCGCAAAATGAGAATATACATTTTAAAGAGCATCTAAAAAATAATTGATTTTTGAATTTTAAAAAAAATCGTTGGAGCAAATTTTGAGAAAATCGAAAAAAACTGAAAAAGTACATCAGTAAAGTACTAGTACTCTTTGGCCGATTTTGATTAAAAGCTTATTTTTCCGGTCCCGGGAGATGTTTAACTTAAATATAAAATTTCAACCTCGTAGCTCAATTCCTTCATGCTTAAAATTGAACACAGACACACCCACCCACACACACACCCACACACACACACACACACACACAGACAGACCATGTCGCGAAAACCACTTTTTTGGATTCAGGGGACCTCAAAACGTGAAGATCCATCAAAATCTCGACATCGAATTTTTGACATGAATCCAATACTTTCTCTCTATATATATATTACATATATACATAGGTAAGAGAAAGTAAAAATTTGTATACGCCATTGGTATGAGTAAAAATTGCTTATTAGATGCTTTTTTTTTAACTTTTATGCTTATTTAACAACTTTTTATTCAAGTTTTTTATGCTTTTTTAAGCACTTTTTTTTCATTTTTTTATGCTTTTTTGTCCGGTCTCTAGTTATAATACATATAAATTTAAAGTTTCAGCCCAATCAGAAGTTAATAATTTTTTTTTTTTTTTTTTTTTCTTTTGATTCGCCTAATACAACTTTATGTATCCAATGCAAAAAACTCAAAAAATTAGATTTTTCTAAACTTTTTTCTGTTTGCGGCACGTCCAAGGACACCTTAAATAAACTTTCATTGGCACTGAAAATGGCATCCGTTATAGTTACTGAATCGTCTGCTTAAAATAAAAGGGTAAAGGTGTTCGACAAACGCTGGTCCTCCTTTCGCCACTTTTAAATTTATATGTATTAATCTTGAAAATGCAAATTAAGAGCCGTTTTAGACCACATTTTCAAAAAAATTTATTTTTCTCTATATCCCTAAAACTGTGCCTGATGGAAAAATTCTAACTACATATTCTGGATGCAGTATTAAAAAATGTGCTAGATTCACTAATCATATTTCTTGTGAAGAAAACCTTGTCGACCAGTGTTATTAAATAGAGGCTTAATTATTGGCTACATCCTCTGTCTTTTTACTTTTTTAAACATTTTTTTTATAGATAAACTAACAAGGTGGCTGAGACATCAGTTTTAATTTATACTAGCTTATTTATTTACCTAAATTAATTATATTTATTTGTTTATTTAAATTACAAAGTTCTCTCCCTAATGAGGAATAGTAGACTTTCTTGTTAGTTCAATGAAGTATTCTCCAAAGAAAAAATTTAATGATAAATCATTAAATTAATTGAATATTCTTTTTTCCCTTTTTTTTTTTTAATACACAAAAAAACGCAGCTAGGATGGTTTATTTAATAGACATTGATCATTAATTTTTTATCGAATTTCTTTCAAATAATCTCTTTTATCCCAAGACAACTCGTTGCCTAATGATTTTTTTTTTTGTTTTGACTCTCTAAATGAGATTTATTTTAAAAAAATTTTAAAATAGATTTCAATTTTCTTATTGTGAATTCCGTGTGCGATTAAACCTAACGAAGATGAAGGGGAAGTTTTGACATTAACCGAAAAGTTTCTTATCTTATCAGATCACGTGACTTAACTAACCAATCAGAACTGTTTCATATTCAAAACTGAAATACGTTAGTTCTATTCAAATTCTCAATTATCAAAAAATAAAATGGGAGTCTGACATCAAATTCCCACCCAAAATCATAAAAAATATTGCAAGTAAGAAAATTACCCTGACTGAGGGTAATATTCCTTTAATCCTTTGGGAATCCTTTTCTTAAACCTTGAAATTAAATTTTTCTATTCTTAAATCTCACTTTAATCAAAATCTATTGTGATTTTTCTAAAGCCACTCCTAAAGTATTGATTAGAAAAAAAAAAGCTTTAATCAAGGTTTTTACCGAGGCTCAATTCGAAGTCCCCGAAAAGAAGCTGCTGCAACAGCAGCATCCTTTCATTTCTTTATCTCTCTCTCTCTCTAAAAGCCCGGGGTGTGTAGCTGGAAACGGGAACTGGAACTGAAACTGTCCTCTATCATTTTTTATAATTAAGCCCCCAGCTTAAGCCTATTGTGGCTGCTTTTGCCCCATCTATTTGGATTTTCTTATCCCTTTTCATTCCTACTTTTTTTTTTTCAATAGAAATTTTTTATCTCTTCGTTTCGAACTTAAAATAATTTTATAATTTAAAAACAAAATTTATGGCAATTTTTTTTTATCTCCTTTTTTTTTCTATTTAATTATTATTTAATATAAATATTCATGTCATTTCTCAATAAAAAATTCTCTTTCATTTTTTTTTTTTCTCTTAAAATACAAATTTAATGTATTTTTTTTTATGTTGTAATTTTGCAGCCGTCATATTCAAATTTGATAATTGCAAGAGAAATGTATGTTTTTTAATAGGAGCCTTTTTCACAATCAAAATCTTAATCTATTATTCTCTTTTAAAAAAAAATTTTTAAACAAGTGTTTTTATTTACTTTTTATGTTAATTGTTGAGGAGAGGATTAGCCGAGGGGATAAAGTAGTTAAGCTTATAATCCTGAGTTAAATACAACTCAAGTTCAAATCCACCTGGCAAAAAATTGTCCAACTTTTCCTGGGGAAGGAAACACGAACCCTTCTCAGCATTATTCCCATGAAAGTTACTCCTCAGACTATTGACGGATTATTATAAATACCAGTAAGTTGCGAATTATTCAGGCTAGAACTGGCTAGATCTTTTCTTATGCCGGTAGCCATGTTTTTTTTTTTTTAAGTTAAATGATCATGTTTTAAGAGAGTTGAAATTGTCAGGACAATGGATTATCTCTATTACCTATATATAGAATCATTCTATTTTGAATTGAGGTCAGATGTGAGTAGTTAGATAAAGAATATTTTATATTAAAATTCAATTAAAGAGGCCCAAACTTGAGATTAAAATTCAATCCTTGTTGTTGTTGCTATTGGAATTTGGAAATATCGCTCTCAAGGTTCTTGCTGTTAAAAACAATCCAGCGAGATTAACTGGTAAAAAGGGCGTTGGGATAAGAGACGAGGGGATGGCAGACGACTGAAATTAATTTCATTTCAGATGGTGAGATTACACTTGACTCACTCAATAAAACTGATTAACTTCTAGCTTTGTAAATAAATAAATTCACCAATGAAATGGATTAGATTTTTTGGGATGTTATGGGATGGGGGTGGGGGAGTCAATTAGAAGAACGGATTATATTTTATTAAATTTAATTCCAAAAATAATTTCTTTTACATCATGTACGATTAATATCAGACTACAAATACGAAACGAATTTTTTTCCCAATTTATTTTTATTTCTATTAATTAAATATCCTATCAAATTTTAAAAATCCTACCGAATTATAAAATTACACGTCACGTGAGAAGATATATTAAGATTATGAAGTGAAACTTATGCTAAAAGCCCTACGAAAAGCTGCAATTCCTCTATTAGAAAGACAGTTCGCTCACGTGCGCAGAAGCCCAAGAAAATAAAATAATATAAAAAAAAATTTAAAAACAACGCTTTTATAAATGTACTAAAAAGAGAAAAATAATTATGTATAATTTCTTTAAAATTATATTAAAAATTAATATATGTTACTAAAACTAAAAGCGTTGGGCGCGGGATTTGCAAATTTTAATTGTATAAATAGGCCTATTATATGTTTTATGAATACATTTTAATACCATAGACTTGGCGGGTAGTTAGGCAAAACAGTTTGAAGTGACTCAAATGTTCTAGTTAGATTATTTTATTTTATTTTTATTTTTTGATTCAAGTATCGGTGAATTAAGGTTAGTTGATCCTCTGCAATGCAAATTGCAAGAGATTGTTAATTTGCGCGCCCAACGCTTTTAGTTTTAGTAGCATATATTAATTTTTAATATAATTTTAAAGAAATTATACATAATTATTTTTCTCTTTTTAGTACATTTATAAAAGCGTTGTTTTTAAATTTTTTTTTTATATTATTTTATTTAACTCTTTTTAGTTTTTGTAATAAAATATTAATACGTATGAGTTATATACATATACACGATACAATAAGACAATTTGTATTTTAAAAGAAGAGAAATTTTTGATTATAAATTTCACCCCCTCTTTTTTGTGATAGGCCGAAATTAATTGACCTACAAAGATGAGACACATCAAATATTGCATTGTCACGGGAGTTACATATGTGTATAAAATTTCAAAGTTCTAGATTAACTAGAACTGGTCGTAATTTCGATCGCTAACTTTGTCGGACCAAACAATGGAAATGTGATTAATTGGCCGCTAATCTCAATTTAATTAATTTTTAATTATTTTGAATAGCAAATTTTTTAGAGTAAAGTCTATTTAACACCTCTGCTAATGCTCAAAATTCTAAATTAATTATAAATAGGAGAAATTTTGATTATAAAACTTCCCCCCCACTTTTTTTGATCGGCCGCCATTTTGTAATTAATTCACCTACAAAGATTAGACATATCAAATATTGCATTGTCACGGGAGTTACATATGAGTATAAAATTTCAAAGCTCTAGGTTAAGTAGAACTGGTCGTAATTTCAATCGCTAACTTTGTCGGACCGAACAATGGAAATGTGATTAATTGGCCGCTAATCTCAATTTAATTAATTTTTAATTATTTTGAATAGCACATTTTGTAGAGTAAAGGCTATTTAACACCTCTGCTAATGCTCGAAACTCTAAATTAATTATAAATAGGAGAAATTTTGATTATAAAACTTCCCCCCCACTTTTTTTGATCGGCCGCCATTTTGTAATTAATTCACTTACAAAGATGAGACATATCAAATATTGCATTGTCACGGGAGTTACATATGGGTATAAAATTTCAAAGCTCTAGGTTAAGTAGAACTGGTCGTAATTTCAATCGCTAACTTTGTCGGACCGAACAATGGAAATGTGATTAATTGGCCGCTAATCTCAATTTAATTAATTTTTAATTATTTTGAATAGCACATTTTGTAGAGTAAAGGCTATTTAACACCTCTGCTAATGCTCGAAACTCTAAATTAATTATAAATAGGAGACATTTTGATTATAAAACTTCCCCCCACTTTTTTTGATCGGCCGCCATTTTGTAATTAATTCACCTACAAAGATGAGACACATCAAATATTGCATTGTCACGGGAGTTACATATGGGTATAAAATTTCAAAGCTCTAGGTTAAGTAGAACTGGTCGTAATTTCAATCGCTAACTTTGTCGGACCGAACAATGGAAATGTGATTAATTGGCCGCTAATCTCAATTTAATTAATTTTTAATTATTTTGAATAGCACATTTTGTAGAGTAAAGGCTATTTAACACCTCTGCCAATGCTCAAAACTCTAAATTAATTATAAATAGGAGAAATTTTGATTATAAAACTTCCCCCCCACTTTTTTTGATCGGCCGCCATTTTGTAATTAATTCACCTACAAAGATGAGACATATCAAATATTGCATTGTCACGGGAGTTACATACGTGAATAAAATTTCAAAGCTCTAGGTTAAGTAGAACTGGTCGTAATTTCAATCCGCAACTTTGTCGGCCCAAACAATGGAAATTGATTAATTGGCCGCTAATCTGAATTTAATTAATTTTTAATTATTTTGAATAGCACATTTTGTAGAGTAAAGTCTATTTAACACCTCTGTCAATGCTCAAAACTCTAAATTAATTATAAATAGGAGAAATTTTGATTATAAAGTTTTACCCCCACTTTTTTTGATCGGCCGCCATTTTGTAATTAATTCACCTACAAAGATGAGACATATCAAATATTGCATTGTCACGGGAGTTACATATGTGTATAAAATTTCAAAGCTCTAAGTTAAGTAGAACTGGTCGTAATTTCAATTGCTAACTTTGTCGGACCGAACAATGGAAATGTGATTAATTGGCCGCTAATCTCAATTTAATTAATTTTTAATTATTTTGAATAGCACATTTTGTAGAGTAAAGTCTATTTAACACCTCTGTCAATGCTCAAAACTCTAAATTAATTATAAATAGGAGAAATTTTGATTATAAAGTTTTACCCCCACTTTTTTTGATCGGCCGCCATTTTGTAATTAATTCACCTACAAAGATGAGACATATCAAATATTGCATTGTCACGGGAGTTACATATGTGTATAAAATTTCAAAGCTCTAGGTTAAGTAGAACTAGTCGTAATTTCAATCGCTAACTTTGTCGGACCGAACAATGGAAATGTAATTAATTGGCCGCCATTTTGAATTTTTTGAATTTTTAATTATTTTGAATAGCACATTTTGTAGAGTAAAGTCTATTTAACACCTCTGCCAATGCTCAAAACTCTAATTTAATTATAAATAGGAGAAATTTTGATTATAATATTTTACCCCCACTTTTTTTGATCGGCCGCCATTTTGTAATTAATTCACCTACAAAGATGAGACACATCAAATATTGCATTGTCACGGGAGTTACATACGTGTATAAAATTTCAAAGCTCTAGCTTAAGTAGAAGTGGTCGAAATTTCGATTTGCAAATTTGTCGGAAAAACAGGAAAGCAAGTTAATAAAAGCGTTGTAA
>JAKCPI010011519.1:0-120541 GCA_023213315.1 Euborellia annulipes
ATTAAAAAATACACCAAACAAAAGAAAATTAAAAAAGACAATAATGAAATTCCAAAAAGGAAATAAAACCCTTTCACTGCGCATATTGTGGAAGTCTATTTCAAATATATAAGATTCATTAAAAAAACATATTCTCAAAACACCAAAATGTAAACATTGTGATCAACACTTCCAAAGGCAAAGAAGAATTAAAAAAATCATAGCAAAATCCATATCACAATTGAACCAACTACCTCAGACAATACACAAATTTCCCCTGAAGAAAGTGAACGTAATATTTGCAAACAAAGAATGTTCACATCTTTCGATCTAAAAATTCATCGTTTAAAGGCACACAATGAATGTTCGATTTGTAAAATACTTTTTCCTGGGGTTGAAATATTAAAAGATCATATAATAACAAATCATAAAGATGATAAAGAATCAAAGCGATGAAATGCTTTAAAAATTTTAAATTTAACAATTACTCTTGATGATGGCATATTAAATAAACGAGATATTTTCTTGTCACATTTGTAATAAACATTTTCAACTGCCTAATTCTCTTGATGACCATATCGCGGATCACCACAATCAAATAAATACGTTTTCCCTACATGTACATATTGCAAAAAAGTGTTCACAAATGAAGAGAAATTTAATACCCATATAGAAGCGCATACTAACCCTAATATAAGCCAAAATAATACTGAAATGAAAAACGAAAAGACCCATTTGTGTTTAATTTGTCTAAAGAAGTTTTCAGATAAGAATCGTTTACAACAACACAATTTAATTCATACCAGTGGAAAATCATTTCTTTGTGATATATGTTGTAGACTTTTTACATCGTCAGAGTCACTTGATAATCATAAAAAAACAACTCATAATGAAAACAAGTAAAATAAATTTGTGTAGAATAAAGTTTAATCTCTTTTTATGAAGTCCTGTTTAATTCAGATTGAAAGGTCAGTTTTTATTATATAAATAATTAATTTTTTTTCTCTTAAATCATGGTCCGTTATTATCAGCATTTGGTCAATTTATGAAATTAATAAAAGTAAACAAAATGTAGTATATGTAAATTTTTTTTGTTGAGCCCAAAAAAGAGGGTTCTTTCGGATCTTATTTTTTTTTTCTCGAGCGCATGGAACACCTCTATTGTATAAAATGAGGCAACTATATTTATAAAAAAGATTATTTCAGCTTAAAGCTCTTAAAATCCCCGATGAATGCCTAGCATAAGTTAAACTGGGAAAAGATCAATTCTTACCTTAGATTATTTATTATTTCATATAAACTTATATATATATATATAATGACTACAAATCATTTGAAATATATAGGGATGGGGTGAAATAGCCTTAGATCCCGAAAAAGAACTTAAAATATAATATAGATCTATATATAGTTATATAAAATGTATAACGTTGGGATAATTTTTTTTTCCTATCTTTTTTTAAAATTAATTGGTTGCATCTTGGGAGCCCCAAGAATTTATTTAGTCAAGAGCCAAATTCATTTGCAATCATGATAAAAGGAAAATTGATTCGTTAATTCTGCATTGTCTTCTTGAATAAGGAGGGAATTCAAAACTTAGACAAATTGCATAAAGAAATGTTCCATTATATAAAAATTATAATAATCTCCAAATTTTTTTTTTTACTTCTACTTGAATTTAAAATTAATTTGCGACTTTTTAGTGGTTTAAGTAAGGTAATGGATTCTTTTTCTCAGATTAACAAAAAATAACAAGGGGTCATATCATTTTAATAAATATCCTGAAAGGTTTTACAATTAACTCATCTTAAAACTTTAAAAAATTTAATAAAAGTCTTAATTATATTATTTAATTCAATGCTATGTCCCCTTTGGCTAAATCTAGTGATATCTATCTTTTATTTATTTTTTTATTTTGTTTTTCATATGAACATTAAGAAATTACAAATATATATGTACATATATATAAAGAAAAATATATAAATATCACTTGAAGAAAAGTTTTTACTTCGTTTACTTAATTATTAAAAATAATTCAATATAACAGTTTCTCCAAAGGCGGGCGCCGTGGCTAGTATATAATAATAGCGGAGTGTCCGTCTGTCACGCTCTGTTTGACCTACTTCCCGTTGCAATTTTAAAACAAATTTTGCAGTCTTATAAAGGACGTTTTGGAGAGTCCAGGAAAAATACTCTGAAAAAATACCCGAAATTCCTATAATTTTTGAGTTATTAATTCTTAAAGTTACAATTTCTCCCACAGAAAACGTATAGAGAAATATCTGTATTTTTTGTATTTATGTATTCTATGAATCTAAACAAATCTTCAAGCTGGCACTGGATTGGAATAGTAGTAATAATAATTTTCTTTTCATAAATAACAAAAGGCGAACCCCCGGGCTTGGCGTAGTTGATTGCTCGCCTACCTTGTATACCAAGGGTCGGGGGTTCGGATTCCAGGCAATCCGATGATTTTATTTAAGCCATTTGGATACCAAATAGCCCCGAAGGATAGGCGCGTCGTATATATATATATATATAAATCAATGGCTGCACCTGCTTCACCAGACTCCGTTGTTGAGTAATAAACAAAAAACAACTCATAATTAGTACAAGAAATATTTTTATCTTGGTACAACGGAAAGCTAAGAAGAAATTTTAATTTTCTATTTCCATCACACACATGGGCGTAACTACCCCCTAGTGCCAGGGAGCTCCCCCAGAAAGCTCCCTGCCCCCAAAAAATTGAGAAAATATGTAGCTTTACAAGCCCCCCGGAGGATAGCTGGTCCAATGGCCACCACCAGTTACCAACCAGCCTCTAGTTACGCCTATGATTACGCACTTCAATATTTATTTCAAATTTGAATTTTCCTCGTTTTCAATCATCAGCGCCATCATATTCAATTTTTCTAACCGCGTCAACTTGACGTCATATTTTTTACCGCCTAAACCACGACAGGTCCAAACTCGCCTGTTGACATTTGATTTTAACAACTCACAAGTTGTCATTTATCTTTTTTTACGCAACATTAATGCGTTTATTTTTATTGATATGGCTTCGCCAACATTTGATCAATTAAAAAAACTCATAAGCAATAGCCAACAAGTTAATCTTTATGAAAAGATCTTCTCTTATGATCCAAAAAAGGTAAATCAAATCTTTTGATTACTACAATCTATTAATTATATTTATTATATTTTTTTAAATTTATTTCAGTTACAAGATGTTCTAATAGAAAATATTTCACACCCTGACTCTCCAAGACTTTTAAATATCATTTTTAATGAATTATCAACAACATCAGATGGATTGAATAGAAAAAATCAAGTGAGATGGTTATATATTTTTATGTATATATACATGTATATATAAAGGCTTAAACTCTTCGCTCGCTGCCAATTTATTATAATTCCTATTAATTCGTTGAGAATCCTTATCCAAACCATTCTATTAATTTTTCTATACATTTATTTGAAATTTTTTTTTCACATGAAAAATCCACCTTTGATTCATTTTGCAACTATCAAACCAATGAAATTTTTTTTTTTTTAGATTTCCAAAAATGTTTTGGATGCTGTTATTATAACAAAAGTGAATGAACTTACAAAAGAACAAATCAATACACTTCTCACTTGTTTGTCTATGGAACTTGGAAGTCTACCTATAAGAAATCTATTGAAATTGATTGATTATTCTTTGAGTGATCTTCAAGATTCACAATCTACAAATATAATGTAAGCATACATACATTGTGTATATATATATATATATTCTTTAGGTTTTTTCTTATAATTTCAAGTATGTTTGAAAAATATTGCTTCAAGTGAAATATAATGTGAGATGTTTGTTATTTTAAAAGTATATATTTTCAGATGGAAACAACTAATTCCATCTCTGCTACAATTAATAAAAAACGAAAAACAAATAGAATACGATGGAAGTTTTATGACTGGCGAAGAAGTAAAATCTCGAGTTGTTACGCAAATTTGTATAATTCGATGGAGAGAATCGAATATGATCCCTTTGGCTGATATGTTCAAGTAAGTAACAAAGTCAAAATAAGCTTATTTTATATTTAAAAAGAAAAGGAATTTTATTATAGCAGTATTTCAGAATAATCATCATGTCTTCTTGATTCATTTTGACTTTTGTGATTATAATTTAAACATTTTTATTGCAGAAGCATGGATAATATCTTGAAACCAACAGAACACTCTCAAATAATTTCAAAGTTTTCATCTCGATTTGAAGATATTCAACCAGAAAATATGCCTCAACTTGTCAATCATTTACTTTCACTGTGTAAAGATAAAAACATTTTATTACTCCTTTTCAAATTGAATTTATATTATCAAAAAATCAGACAAGTGAATCCTATTGGCCAAAATTCTAAAGCCAAATTTAATTCCTACGATGAAATTTCTCAAGGTAATACTTGTGATTAAAGAATCATCTAGAACATGTCCTAATTTCCATAAAATGAATTTTTTTTTCAACAGCGAGTTCCAACATTTCGGAGGTGTCAAATTCTGTAAATAACGTCCTCCACTATATCCATGCACATTTAAATCTTTTTGGACAATCCAGTTGGCGTCAACTTTTAGTTGGCTGTAAGCAACTCAGTGGAAAACCAGAAGCTCTGTTGGATCCATTTATTCTCACTATGCTTATTTCACTCACTCAACCTTTTTTGAAAATGCAGGTAATAATACATCTATTAGATATACTAATTCTTTCTCTTTCTAAAGGAAACGTTACGAAAAATTCACAGAAAGAGAGCTCCAGTCATAGATTGAAGTTATTTTCTATTTAATGTAGAAAGTGACTGTGTAGAATTGAATAAAGGATTGAAGAGGAAAGCAGCCAGGCAGGGAGCCTCTATTAAATTAAACTCCTTTTACGCAAAACGTTTCGGCCATCCTCAGTTGCATTGGAGTTTTCCAGTAAATAGAGTTGTCAACAGTCTGTTCATAAATTTATTAATTTTACAATAGCTTATGTGTATAAATAACATTGTAAATAATTGCATTGTTATTTATACAAATAGGCTATTGTAAAATTAATAAGCTTATGAACAGACTGTTGACAACTCTATTTACTGGAAAACTCCAATGCAACTTGAGGATGGCATGATTAAATCGGCCGAAACGTTTTGCGTAAAAGGAGTTTAATTTAATAGAGGCTCCCTGCCTGGATGCTTTCCTCTTCAGTTATTTTCTATTCACACAACTATCGAATACTAAATGTAGAGATTTAGCTGTGTGCTCTGCGGCTAATCAAACCAGATTTTTTTAATTTTCATTAGTTCATTTTTGTGACTTCGAATTTGGGTCCATTTCTCCCGATGACTAAAAAAAGAAATTTGAGTGAATTCAAATTCCCGGCGGGACTCTATCCTTATTTTTTGTCGCCTATTTGAATTAATAAATATTAAATTGTATGCATTTTCATTTTGTTTTGTATATATATATATATATACAAAAGAAATTTGCAGTCAGTTTCATATTTTTCTTCATTTTTACATCTATTTATCCATCCGTTGACTTGAAACATATTCTAGTTATATTTATTTATTATATTCTTTCTAGCAAGAATCGCTTGACCTTCTAAAAGCAACTTTTTTAAATCATTATCACGAGAAGAATTGTCAAAGAGAATCAGAATGGCTCCGTCGAAATACACTAAAATTACCTGATATTAAACAAGCAACTAATTTTGTGATCAAAAATAGGTATGTGCAAACTCATGGGTATCTAAAGAGATTTCCTTTTGAAATTAAAATAATTATTTTATATTTCCAGCTTCTCCCAAAGTTTTGCTTTCACCGAGGGAATCATCGAGACTGGCTTTTGGTTGCTGTCGGTTTCAGGCCGAGGTCCTCAGATTGAATATCTCGCTTCAATCGGCCAATCAATTCTTGTCTCATTTGTTTTGAGTTTCGGTCGTGCAAATCGAATTCTCACCCGACTTTCACAATGTATTATGTTCAAAAAAAACTGACAAAAGATTAACAAGTAAGATTTATTATAATTATTTTATTTTATTATATATTTCCCAGTCTTGACTGTCAAATAATTAAAGCATTAATCGAGGTTTATTATTTAGTAGACTTAATTAATACTACAAAAATGTTCCTAAAGCCTAGTACACACCTAGCAACAAAGTCGTGCGACTTTCGTCCACACCTTTCAATAGAGACGCATTTGCAGCACAGAAAATAATATACCCCTTTGACCTCCGGCTAGAGGACCAAAAAAATATTCTCACCCCCCAAATAAGTCTCAAATAACAAGAAATAACTGCGGCGTGTCTCTCGACACGTTCACACTAATCATGTCTCGCGATTTTTACCTCGCTACTCCTCGCGACACGGAAAAATGTTGCGCGACTTCTCAGAGACTTGTCGCGAGACACGAGTCGCGCGACTTTTGTTGCTAGGTTTATTTAAAAAATATTTTCGAAATGTACTTTATTTAGTTAACATTTCTTATATTATTTTTTTTAAGGTCTTTTTCGGAATCTAAGGCTATTTAGACCCCATCCCTATTTATTTCAAATGATTTGTAGTAGTGAAATAAATTTTTCTCGCTTGGGACGGGAAGCGAACGCGGGACCCCGGCGCGAGAAGCTAGTGTCTTCTCTCTGAGCCACGGGCTTTATTATTATATTATTAATTACTAAATAATAAACCATGATTAATGCTAAAAATATTTTTTATTTCTAAAAATATTTTTGACGGACTTAAGTGATTTTTACAAAAAATATGGGATTTTACATAAATGGCTGTTGACTTGAGGCTGGTCGCTTTTGTTGAATGAGTTAAATAGAAAATCGTTTATGGTGCTACTAATTAATATTTATTAAACAAATTACTCTGGTAATTGATAAGTATTTTTAATTTAATTCCTTCAACAAAACCTGCCTGCAAACTTGAGTAAATGACCAAGCAACTATCCACAATCCCGTATTATAAATTATGAATCAATTATCAATGTTGACTCAATAAGAGAAAATCTAAATTTTTTTTTTTAATTATTTTCAGAATGTCTCCATGAACTCTGTTTAAAAGCGCCTCAGGCAATAAATAAAAACAGGGAATTGATTTTGGACTTTTTAAGAAGATGCGCTGCCAAAATGCCCCTAACTTGCCAAGAAATCATGCTCGCTATTATACCGGTTGTAAAGCGATTCACTTCTTTCCGGGAGGGTCTCATAGTGCTTCTCAGGAGTTCGCTTTCTACCTGGTAATTTTTAATATTATATTCATCTTTTTTTTAATATAGCAAGGGAAACAATTTAAGAATATTAGTAATAATTGAATAAATGTGGTTTATTTAAATATTTTATTTGGAATATACTGTATATACTAGCCCACTTAGGGCTCGCTACTTGTGAGTACTAGCGACCACGAGTTACCCGAGCTGATTTGATATTCAAAATCGGCCAAAAAGTACTATTACTTTACTAAAGTATTTATTCAGTTTTTTTTTTTTTTTTTTTTTTTTTGATTTTCTCAAAATTGACTCTAACTATTTTGATTAAAATTTTTCGTGAAAATTGTTTGAAGTACATTTTATTGATGTATTTCAGATTTTTCAAATTCATTTTCCAGTTCTTCCTTCCATAGAGCTGATGCTAAATCCCATTGGGGGTTTGCATGTAAATTTCAATTCAAAAGGGAACTGGAACTTTTTACACATTTAAAAACTTTTTTTCTAATTCTTATGAAATTTTGTATTTATTTTAGATTCTCTATTGTGTATAAAATATCCAATTATAAGATTAAAATTTTGAAAAATAATAAGCAGTAAACATTTAAAATACAATTGAAATACACAGAGCCTATGGAAGTTTTGAATCAATTGGCTTTTTTACCTATGAAGCGCAAATGGTCAAGTTTCGGACTAAGCTGCTATGGGAAGCTAAATATATCTCGACACAAAAATAATCTGGTGTGACAGTACAGTACACAACTTCCGATTACCGAATGTAAGAGATAGTTGTGTACTGTTGATTAATCACACCAGATTTTTACAAAAACACTCTGCTTTAAATTTAATTTTGTTATCCACCATACCCACTTTTTAGCCACCTATCCTTTTGTTTTAGGGACGTCAATGTACGCAAGATGGCTGTTCTGGGATTCCTCCAGTTGCTGAAGGCCCATGAATTAAGCGGTTTGGGTGCCCTTAGTCAACTTTCTTGTATACGCAGCTCTGCACTCACTCCCAGCGCAGCGCCTTTAACGCAGCGCAGAGCAGAAACTCGGGAAGCAATCTGCCAAGAGCTTCTTGTTATCATGCAACGCTGCCTTGGCCAACAGGCCCAGGTGCGTCTCTCCTTTTATCAAGGTAATTATAGAAATTCATCTGTTTGTGAATTGGTGTGTGTTACCTGTCCATTCGAGTCTTCATAAAATAAATAATAATAAAGGCGCGTTTACTTCAAACGAGCGAACTCTGGTTATATCCTCTTTTTTATTCTTTTTTCCCGCACTGAAATGAACTTCCCTTGTCTGTTGCTATACTTTGTGTTCATGAATTTGGGGGGCGTAAACATTATAAAGAAGTAAATATAGTGGAGGGGGTAGAAAAAACGTTTGCTTGCTTGGTGTAAACGCTGCTTAAGAGTATACACGTGTCTTTGTTTTGAAACTCACTGTTTATTAGAAAATTTGTTCTAGATAGCTTAGCTAATAATGAATAATATTCCACATTATTACTAGATAATGAAAAATGTCATCAAAATCAAAAAATATAACGAATTTTTCTGGTCGTTTTCGAGGAGGCAAGTAGTTAAGCCGGCTCAGCTGTGGATTACGGAATTTAGGAAAGTGGGAGATAATCTCACCCCACAGGCACAAACGGCCCATTTTGGTGGGGCCTTAGTGCCATAAAAATAAGGATTATAGCCTCATAAAATCCACCCATCTGGTCGTTTTCCAGTGTAATAACTCTTGATACGAATATTAAATTTAGTGATGAAAATGTTGTGCTTAATTTTTAAACAATAAAGACGTCATTTATAAAAGTTAGGACAAATATTTGTAAATTAAATTTATATCTTTCTTAATAATTTTTTTTTTTTTTAGGAATTTACGGCTCGATTCACAAGAATAAAGAATTGTGTCCATTTCTACTTACAAAATTACATAATCATTTAAATACTTTTTTTAAATGATGAAAATGCAGCTGTGCCTTTTGATTTGGATTTATGCGTGGAAAGTAAAGAAACATTTGCTATTATTAAGGTAATATATTATATTATATATACTTTAATTTTCTATGATATTTGTATATACTTGTCGTCCAGGATTTTCTGTTTCTTCCTATTAATTGTCAATTCCTTAGCTGTCAGCTTGATTTATTTTGAATTAATTTGCTTCTCAAGCTTTTGCCCATTTCCCTTCAAACAAATATTGACAATGCTAAGGTTTGGCTAGTAATATATATTTTTTTAAGGTCTTTTTCGCCATCTAAAACCATTTAGACCCCATCTATATTTATTCCTATAATAGTCAAATCAAATGAAATAAATTTTTCTCTCTTGGGACGGGAAGCGAACCGGGGCCCCGGCGCGAGAAGCTAGTGTCTTCTCTCTGAGGAGCACGGGCAGTAATATATTTAAAAAGTTTGATTTTTTTCCAATGAATAAATGAGTTAGTAAGAAAACAAAATATACAAATACATTGTATAAGTATTTATTTTTCTCCCATACAACTCTGATTTCGACCATTAATAAACCTCATTATAATAATTAAATATTAAATTCAAAAACATGAATTTGCATTCTTGAAATTCTAAACATTTTCTTACTTAAAGAACAATATATTCTATTAATTTATAATTTTTATTTAGGATATTTATTTTATTTTTATTTCCAGGAACCATTGGGGCATTTGATTTTTATCAGCCAACAAGTGGTTCAAATTAGCAATCATCATGAAATGGCATCATCCGATCTTCGACAAATGAACAAATTACTTGGCTCCCTAGCTGAGCGCACTGGTGCACTCACTCACAATGATTTAAAAATTGTAAGAATTTCCTAATAATTATTTATTGTTATTTACGATGGCTAATTTTTCAACGGTGACTTTTTTGTAGAATTCCCCTGCAGATCTGCAATCGAACAAAGTCGAAAATGCACTGCGTCTCTCTCAATTAGCGATGCTCGCTGCTTCATGTGAGGCACTTCTCAGCTACGCACTCAGTTCTCCTCCCAAACCAAATCCTGCTCCTGCTGTTGCTTTCAGCCTCTTCAAACGATATCAAGAAATTACCGAATTTCTCAAGGTAATCTCTATATGCTAATTATTTTTACTAATATTATTAATAAATATTAAAAAAATCCTTTTATTTTTTATGAATGAAAAAAAGTGACAGGCCTTATTATACAAAAATGATAATTTTGTCTTTTAAAATGGTTAAATTAAGTTTTCTTGTATATAATAAGGACTGTCAAACTTTTCCATTTTCAAACATCAGTTTATTAAAATAACATCCTTTTATATTTTTTTTATATTTAAGAGCGTAGCTGGTAAAAAATCGGAAAGTGATCAAAAACGGCGAGGACGAAAACGTAAATTAGCAGAAGCCAATTCAGATGATGAGGAAGGTTCAAGTTCAACAGGTAAACAGCAACAGGCCAACGAAGAAGAAGAGGAAAACCAAGCTGAGGAAGAAGAGGAACAAGTCGTCTCGAATATGATCGCCGAGATGCCCAATAAATTCCAATGTCCTCCGACTGTGCTCAATTTAAAAGCCTGCGCCGACATGCTTGAACTTTGCTTTCCGTGAGTATTCAAATAAAATTTTTTTTCAAATGAAAAAAAAACCAATTATATATACTTTCAGAGTCAAATCCAAAGAGAAGGTCGATATTCAGCTCTGTCGAAGTCGAGAATTTTACCGTTATATTCTCACAAATATCAACTATCTTCTTTCAACGGAAGATGCGCCACGTTTCGAGATGCGTTCTTTATTTGATTCTATTGCAAGGTAGGAAGGCAAATTCTTTTTACTTAGAGTAAATTGATGATTTTCATACAACTTTCTCTTACCTTCGGTAATCGAAAGTTGTGTTCTGTACTTGTTACACCAGATTTTTTGTGCCGACATATATTTAGTTCCCGACAGCACGGTACATTTGAATTCAGATGTAAATTTTTTTTTTTTTTTTAATAAAAAAACACTCACACTTTTTTCCCATTCACACACACATACACAGTCTTTTCGACAACTTAGGCCATATAAGACTTTAAACGATAACCGTTAATATGAATATATATATATATATATTGTTTCTTCATCGTTTGTAGTCCTGAATGATCTGGGGGGCGAACCACTTAGAATTTTAAGTTTGGTAAATAAATGCCACTCTAATATATAGGCCTACTTATTTACCAAACTTAAAATTCTAAGTTAACTTAAAATCCTGAACGGTTCGCCCCCAGATCTTTCCATTATCATAAAATGAAATGGAATGAAAGCCCTCAAATTAAGCGTTTAAATCGTGCCGAAATGCTAATGAAGATTAGGAAAAAGTGTACAAATTTTATATTAAAGTTAGGCACCTCCCTGGGACCAGACACGAAGCTTTTTAACAAAATCGGCCAAAAAGTACTAGTACTTTACTAATGTACTTTTTCAGTTTTTTTCGATTTTCTAAAAATTCGCTGCAACGATTTTGATTAAAATTCATAAATCAACTATTTTTTAGATGCTGTTTAAAAAGTATATCAGATATATACAGGTTTTTTTTTTTGGAAATCGTTTGAAGTACACTTTACTTATCTTCATTAGCGTTTCGGCACGGTTTAAATGCTAAATTTGATGACTTTTACCATTGCAATCTTATTTCTTTGTGATAATTGAATGATCTGGGGGGGGGGGGGGGGGGAACCGTTCAGAATTGTATTTTGGTAAATAAATGCCGTCCTAATATATATATATATATATGTATATATATATGCGAAGATAAGTTTTCTCGGGTTGTGTGGCGTGTGATGTTGAGATTTACTCGACGTTTCGGCTCTCCTTATGGAGCCATTTTCAAGAGTATGGAATTAGGGGGAATTGTTGGGGTGGTTTGTTTACGGGGTCGCAGTCTTGCTGGTCCCCAGGATATATATATATATATATATATATATACCAACAAGAAAGACTCAAACCAACACTTCACTATCCAATACAACATTATACACGTCTCAAACAGGCTTCGGAAAATTTTACTACTTTTGGATTTGTTAATTTATCATATCGTTTTTAGATGTCTCTTCAAAGTCATGGATGATGTGAATGAACCCTCTCTCATTTCACTTGTTCTAAATTCTTTCGAATCTCTCTGGGGATTAATCTCTCAACGTTTTCCTGATTATTTCGAAAAACATCTCGTAGTCACAGGTAAGTTAGTTAATATGATTTAAGAAATTTTCGTATTCTATATTCCTAATTCATTATTTTTTTAGGCACTGATCCTGGGTCTGTAGTTAAAAGATTGGAAGATCTTCTCGAAGAGGCTTTCGCTACTGAAGAAGATCATGATGCAGACAAAAAATACACTCTTGCCATTATTTCTGCTCTTTCCAAACTTTTATTAATATTCTCGCCGGATAATGATACGGTTCATAATGTAAGTAAAGTGGATAATTTTTTTTTTATATTAAATTCAACTAAGAATTCATAAAACAGCGTTTTCCAAACTGCGAGACGCGCCTCCCTAGGGAGGAGCGAACTAGTCTAAGGGGAGGGCGCGAATATTAGCAACAGAGTTTCCAAATGATAGCTAGTTTTATAAATAAGAATAAATAACCATATTTTTTAGCATTAAAAATTTTTGTATTTCTATTATTTTATAAAACGGAGTAGGGGGGAGGAGGCGTCATACGATTAAATTGTTTCAAGGGAGGCGTTGTAACATAAAGTTTGAAAACCACTGACTTAAGAGCTAAATACAAAATTTCCCGGGGGTCATGGGATGTATGGCCTGGCCAATAAATAACACTCGCAGCTTTGTTAGATATATATCTATGACTTATTTAAGTCCGAAAAGAATCGAGATGTTTTGAATACTAATATCTAATTCAAATATATAAATCTCGAAAATATTTAACAAGATTTAAATATTTTTCTGTTCAAAATAAAATGCGCAATGTTTAAACAAGGAATTATATAAAAATATTAGAATAGCGATTATTATCTCTTATTTTCTGTTTTAAAATCTTGAAAATAATTTAGTATTAAATGTTGTAAAGTTATTAAAACAAGCATTAATTTCTTGAATTTTGCTAAAGGCTTTCACCTGGCTTCGGAAGGTAACCCAACGCACCACTTCATCTAACACAGCAGCTGTTCGAGCACTTTTTACTCTCTTGCTTCAATTGGATCGCCGAATTAATACTACAACAACTCTCTTGGACAACATTGCACTCACCATTCAAAAAGTTTTAACAATTCATGTGGTAAGCCTTTGAAGATTTTTTATCTTTAAATCCTAAAAATTTATAGATATAAGGAATATTCGGAGAATAATACACAAGCCTTGATGGACCAATCTCGCATCATTTTATTTTTCAAATATTTCGACCGGCATAAATCGTGAATAAACAAAATTAATAGATAACATACGTAGTTTAATCTTATTCTTAGAACAATACAAAATCATGATTCGATGGAGTGACAAAAAGTTTTGAATGCAAATCAAAACACTCTCTCATATATTTGGCTTCCGCTTCTCTGAAAATAGAAAAAATTTTTACACAATTTTGCAACGGAGCCTCCAAATCATATTTTTGTACTGAGGATGACCAGGCGTGATGTCGAAATATTTCTGAAATAAAATGATGTGAGATTGCTCCAAAGGCGGTTATTCCTTGTGCATTTCTTTCTCAAAAATCGGCACATATTTCTTCCAGGGATAATATTCCAAAATAACATGTAAATATATATATATTTCGTTGATAGTTTGGGCTGGAGGTTGAAATTAATAAATAGGAGAAGAAAACCAGCGCCTCTTTTTCCACCATACACACTATTTATTTGCAAATATTTCGGGTTGCAAAACGCAACCCATCATTAGCGCAGCAAGAAGGGATAGTTTTGGTGGTGGATGTCGTCTATATTATGCCTCTGTATACACCACTAAAACTATTTGCTGCACTGATGATGGGTGGCGTTTTGGAAACCCGAAATATTTGGCAAATAAATAGTGTGTATAGGTGGATAAAGAGGCGCTGGTTCTTCTCCTATTTATTTATATATATATATATATATAAGGAGTGGTTCTTATTTATAGGGGTATGTTTGAATTTTTTTCACGATAGTCCTAAATCAGTTCCAAATCTATAAAAAAATTTCATTCCAATTTTAGCTCTTAATTTTAATATTAACTCAAAGTTTTTAATGGAAATAACATAAGGAAAAGTTCTGTTATTATTTTGGAATTTTTTTATCTCCATGAACTAATAAACAGATCATGTCGACAAATGATAACCATACCATTAATAATATATAATATATTCGGTAGGGGTGGGAAAAATAAGTAGGAGAAGGTTTATTATTGAAATTTTCGGGTGGCCCATATAGGAGGATATAAATAATGTAAAATATAAAATAAAATAAAATAAAATTAAAAATTATATAAGAAAATATTAAAAATGGACATAGTTTTGGTGGTGGATGTCGTCCTATATTTTTGTCTCTGTTTGTATAAATGCTTGCCATTCTCATAGTGATGTTCTTAAAACAGGCAAATTACCAGCAATGAATGAGACGACTTTTTATTTTAATAACATATATAAAAGAGGGAGGCGGGGAGAGAGGAAGATGCGCATAAGGATTCTTTATAATTGATGAAAAATGCGCAAAACTCGATGCTCAATGACAGGCAAGCTGTTTACTTTTATTTAAAAAAATGATACAAAATGTAAATTTAGCCCCTCCAAGTCCCTTTGGTGGTTAACCGCCCTTTCGATGTTGAGGTATATGTGGCATTTTTCTAAAATTCGCGTTTTTTACGGTCTTTTTCTGTTATTAATATTCTAACGTTGTTGAAGTCCCATGTGTGGCCCAAATTGTAAGCATGTTGTGAGAGCGCTACCCCACACCCCCTAGATATCCCGATTTTGTGTTTTTTGATTTTGACTCTGAGAGGTCTTTTTGTTTGCCCTTAAAATTTTTCCTCCAACAAGGCCCCCCTTAAAAAAACCCACAATTTTTTTGTTTTATTGTTGGTCCTGGGTTTTTTTTTTTTTAAATTCCTTAAATGTTATTTTGGGGTTTCAAACACCAAAACCCCTCTTTTACAACAATTATTTTAATACTTCATTAAATCCTGGAAAAAAAAGCAAAAATGTGAATATAATATTGAATACTAATTATTATTATTGGGATTAGGGCCCACCCTAGCCATTTTTACGGATTTACTTCTGATTATTAATAAAAAAAGGGGAACAAAAAAAAAAAAAATGGGGATACCTAAAAATTAGAGTGGTATAATAAGTGTTGTTATGTAGTGCCTTAGAAATAACAGTGGTATTTAAGACTTTTATAATAATATTAATTTAAATATACCATATATTTTTATAATTATTTCCCTATCCAAAATTGATATTATGGGATATTTTTATTCATCCCTTTTAATATGGAATTAATTTGAAAATTATTTATTTTTTATAATTAATTTATCTTTATATTAAAGAAATATAGATTTTTACTTATATATTTTAAAAGAAAAATTTTTAAAGTCCGAACACCAACAATAGAACAAAAAAATAGTGTGTATTGTATAGAGTGCACTGATTGCAGTAAATATTATATAGGGCAAACAAAAAGACCCCTCTCAGTCCGAATCAACGAACACAAAAAATCGGTAACTAAAGGGACTGGTGTGACAGCGCTCTCACAACATGCTCACAATTTGGGCCACACATGGGACTTCAACAACGTTAGAATATTAATAACAGAAAAAGACCGTAAAAAACGCGAATTTTTAGAAAAATGCCACATATACCTCAACATCGAAAGGGCGGTTAACCACCAAAGGGACTTGGAGGGGCTAAATTTACATTTTGTATCATTTTTTAAATAAAAGTAAACAGCTTGCCTGTCATTGAGCATCGAGTTTTGCGCATTTTTCATCAATTATAAAGAATCCTTATGCGCATCTTCCTCTCTCCCCGCCTCCCTCTTTTATATATGTTATTAAAATAAAAAGTCGTCTCATTCATTGCTGGTAATTTGCCTATTTTAAGAACATCACTATGAGAATGGCAAGCATTTATACAAACAGAGACAAAAATATAGACGACATCCACCACCAAAACTATGTAAGCCAATTTTCGAATATTTTCTGTATAATAATTTTATAATTTTATTTTATTTTATTTTATATTTTATATTTTACATTGTATATATAGTCGCTGCACTGATGATGGGTGGCGTACTGCAACCCGAAATATTTGCAAATAAATAGTGTGTATGGTGGAAAAAGAGGCGCTGGTTTCCTTCTCCTACTTATTAATTTCAACTTCCGGCCCAAACTATCAACGAATATTTATATTATATATTTAAATGTTATATTTTCTAAATTAAATACAAGATTTCAAGGTGCCGAAAAAGACCTTAAAAAAAAAAAAAAAAAAAAAAAAAAAGATTTCAAGGTCAATTATTTCACAGAATACTATAATAATAATGAAAACGAAATTCGAAGCGCCATAACCATCTCAAAAATTTTATATTTTATAAAGTGGAGAGAAGAGGTACCCCATTTTATGTGGGCGTAGCTAAATAAAAAAATTTGTAATTAATTCAAACGACCAGATTTCCATTTTATCACAAATCCTTTCTCTCATTATATTTTACAGAAGAATGAAATTATAAATTAGCATTAAAAATAAAAGGGAATAATTTATAATCAAAATGTCATTAGGATCCATAGTTTTCAAATTATTCAATGAGCAAACGTCACATTGTGAATGCCTTAATGTAATTAAACCAAAAACTCTATATAACATATGACACATGTTCTTAATTCTTAATTTTCCCCTGATTCCAAATAACTAAACCCCTTTTAATTATATGATCTAATTTTAGAGTTATTGACGATCAAACTTAAGCCAAACTCGGGCCTAAAGGCCTGACCACCCAATTCTATATTATCGAAAAAGCTTATTTAGCATTGTGTGATTAAATCCAAATTTTTACCAGAGATTTATAATTAAAAAATGAGTTTTTTTCTAAAGTTTCATTGAGATTGGTAAAGAAATAAATAAAATATTGACTATTTTGTAAATTGAGTTTTAGAATTTGGGATCTCACATGCAAGCCTAAAGCCGGTTCATAGATCGCTCTCTTTACCCATCCGGGATCCCGAATTCTAAAACTCAATTTACAAAATAGTCAATATTTTATTTATTTCTTTATCAATCTCAATGAAACTTTAGAAAAAAACTCATTTTTTAATTATAAATCTCTGGTAAAAATTTGGTTTTAATCAGACAATGCTAAATAAGCTTTTTCGATAATATAGAAAATTGAGTGTTAATGTCATTAAGGTCGAAAATAGTCTTAACTTTGATCGCCAATAACTCTCAAATTAGATCATATAATTAATAAGGGCTTTAGTTCTCTGGAATCAGGGGGAATTCAAGAATTAATAACATGTATCTTATATTAGAAAGAGTTTTTGGTTTAATTACATTAAGGCATAAACAATCTGACCTTTGCCCATTGAATTATTTGAAAACTACGCATGCTATTGTAATTTTGATTATAAATTATTAATCCACATAAAAAGTAATGAAAAATGATATATCATATGTGGAATATTAACATTTTTTAATACTTCTTTTATTTCATATTTCTTATATGGCTTATTTTTCCCTAAAACAGTTAAGTAAAGTATGGCTTAAGTGGTTAATTCGTCCTCAAGCAATCTATAATTTTTTCCATTCTCAAACCAAACTTCGCGAGTTCAACCTCCTGCACCTTTTTTTTTTTATTCTTAACTGTTTATACCTCATGTGAGGGGGTGAGGGTGGGGGCTGGCGCGCACGCCAAAAATCACCTGGCACGGAGGCAGCACCCAAGTGTCGTTCTTTTGTATTATTTTAGTTTCTAAACTGCATATTTATTAAAATTTTATATTAAAAGGCATACCGAAATATCTGCAAATAAATTATTTTAACGTGGTAAGCATTCGCTGGTTTTTTCTTCTCCATAACCTTAATTCAATCGTCCCAGCATACTTGATTTCGTTTACTTATTTTTTAGATGTTTTTTAAAATGTTTATTTTCATTTTTCCCTTGAAATCTTTTGAAGACCACTTTACTCTTTTACTTCATAGGAAAGAAAGGAGAAATGGTTGGCATGGTAACAAAATATAATTATACCCAAGGTCTTTAAAATACACAGGTTGGCCAGAAACTAGTAAACAAACAATTTTCCGGTCACAGTTTTTGATTGGTCCACGTCATGAAGCTCCTCCTTGCTTGTATTTTTCTATGTGGCAGCATTGTTGACTGCCTATAACCTAGTTCACATTAATTTTGTTTTGTTTGCGAATTTTATAGTTTCTGACTAAACTAATTTAGACCCTGGTATTTATTCTGCTTTATAAATAATATACCGTATATAAATATTTATAAATGGTTTGTTCCGAAAGATCTTTTACAAAAAGAGGAGCTCCATGACGTCACTCCCTTGGAATGAAAAATGTAAACAAACCGAGTTTGACCCCCCCCTGATTATACCCATGTTTTTAAATTTTATATTTTGAATTCTAATATATCGTCGGGAACTAAACATATTTCGACATAAAAATCTGGTGTGACAAGCACTTTCTCTTACGAAGGGTAAGCTAATTTCTGTCTCTCTTATTTATTTATCGACATACCAAACGACGGTTTTTCAAGGCCACCTACCAGAATTTCTTCCGTCCGTGATGGCTTTTGCTGTCAGGCCTCCAGTGAAGGTGTTATGGAGGGCAAGTGCCCCCTGACAATGGCATTTGTCCCCTCCCCCTTGAAAAAATGGGATTATTTTTTATAAAATAATTTTTATTTTCATATTCAGCAGGTGAGGGAAGAGTTGGAATCCAGTGTCAATATATTCTTCGAGCTATCATAATTCCGACACCACAGCAGCGGCGTAACTACCCTTGAGGGCGCTGGAGGGGGAGGCGAAGCCCAACTGGGGCGCCGTTTTTTTTTTCTTAAGTATTCGAATCTTGTTCGACCTTTTTTTTGTAATTTTTCTCCGGATTTGTGATATAAAATGAATTTATTATGAAATAAAAAAAGCCTGAGATTTTGGAATAAAGCTGGAGATTCCGAAAAAAAGGCGGATATTTAGGTAAAAAGCCGGAAAGCGAGATGCGCTAGAGCGCCTATGTCGGTATCGAGGGGCTCCAAAGGCTTGATGCACCTGGGGCGGGGGAGAAAGCGCCACCCTTCGTCCCCCACCTGGATATGCTACTGGACTTTAGTGATTTTTTCATTTGGTTTGTTTTAAATATCAATAACAATAATGTTTTAAACTTAAATATCTATATTGGTGTATTATATAAATAAAATTAAATTTACGGAAAAATTTAGATTTATTAAAAACAATATTATTAAGTTAACGTTTTCAATGTATTTTAAAAATAGTTTAATAATAATAATAATAATTAAATTATGTTAAAATTTATTCACTTAATTAAAAAGATATTATATTTATTTATTATTTATATATAAATTTATATATATATATATATTTACTATTATTTTGAAAATATAAATAAAAAAGTCTTTAATTTTATACAACTTTATATCTTGCTTTATTCATTAAATGATGAGATGAACTCTGCAATTTCAAAAGTTCTTCTTTTATTAACCGAGTGATTTCAATCTTCGCCTGTAAAAGAAAAATTTATAATTATTAATTAATCCTTGAATTTTAAATGAAAATAAGTAGTTAAAAAAAGGCTTATTTATAAATAATTTTTCAAAAACATCTTTAAATGATGATAGACAGTGGTGAATTTACATTAGGGGCAGTCGGGGCTAGTGCCCAGGGCGGCAAAATTTGGAAAGTGAGAAAAAATTTAATAATAATATATTTTGACAGCTGATATAGCAAGGCTTTCTTGTAAAAAAGTCCAATTGATTCTATGAAGTAGTTTTTTTGTGGTGCCTTTTTAAGTACAGAAAGTAAAAAAAGCAGCGTTTTCGGCATGTTTTCCTTTTTTACTATTGAAAAGGTAAAAATGCTATTCAAGCAAGAAAAGAATTATTTAAATTTATTGAATTCGACCGTTCATGATCATTTGAAGCGCCTAGGTTTAATCTCAAAGCTCGATATAGGAATTCTTACGGAAAAAAAATTTGTGCCGTCGCGTTGACGTCTGTTATTTGCTTCCTAGGCGTTTCAAATGATTATGAACGGACGAATTCGATAAATTTAATCTATCAGCGAACTCACGAGTTGTTATTCGCCGGTTTGCATTAATTAATGCCTTGTTTGTGTCTTCGTCAGCTTCAACTGGCCTTCCAGAACGAGGGGCATCTTCAACATCAAAATTGCCCGATAGAAATTTTGTAAACCAAATTACTTTCCGAACCCAAAATTATTATTTAATATTAGACTTATTATATAAGGAAATATTTTGGAATTGCTGGAAGTAAGAATGGTTCTAACCAAAGAGATTCTTATTTTTTAATCGTAAATTAAAATAGAATAAATTACAATAATATTACCTTAGAGACGGCTAATTCATTTGTAGATTCAATAGCCAGATATAATTTCCTGTCGCCTTCTGGAGGATTTTTCCCAGGTGGATAATAAGTTCCTCTAACTGTAATACCAGCTTCACTGTATTCACTGATTTGGGCCAGGGCTTCTTTAGATGTAACCCTCCAACGGGCAACCTAATTAACATAAAAATGATTATTATTTATTAGTATTTAAATGAATAAAAAATTATTTAGCATATATTTTTTCATTAGAATTAATGTGACCATCCGTCCTGATTTTTCTAGGCACAGTCTCTTTCTCAAATAAACTAACTTCAGCAACACCTTAAAGGAGAGGACAGTCGCAAATATTCAATATTAATCTCAATTTTTATTAGCAACACGAATTCGCAGCATTTGTCCCAAGTCATCTCCACATCTGTGTCAGACCATGAAAATATAGTAAGTTTTTATAGTCTAGATCAGCGATTTCCAACCCGTTGGCCGTACTTTATTAAGCGTTGTTGTCATACATTTTGATTTTAAATAAATTTACATTATTTTTTTTATTTCAAAGTCGTGTACCTCAATCTGAGCGTCAGTCCCCTGGCTTATGTTAAATTTGAAAAATATCTGGTATTATAAACTGTTGATAAAATAATTATATGTTTTATATAAGTTTAGGGTGTAAAGATGGCATTGGTGGCCAAATACCGGGTGTTATCCATCTTTGATATACTTTTATTGTTCTTTTTGTGTCGAAAATCAGCATGTAAACACTCAATTTGTCAATCCCTTGCTAAGTAATATTTTGGAAATTTATTAATAATTATTTCAACAATATACTGAATTTGCTGTCTTTTCATTGTTATATTTAATCAGGGGCGGATTAATGCAATTTTGTCGGGGGGGGGGGGGGGTTATTTTTTTTAAAGACTGTCGGCGTCTATGGCCATTTAGACCCCTTTCCTATTTATTTAAATTGATTGGAAACAAATTCAATTGAAATTAAAGAGCGGAAATCATAATTTCTTTAGATTACTAGTTTTTATAACTGTTTGAATTTCTTCTCGGGGAGGGGGGGGGTGGTCGCCCCCCTTTAATCCGCCCCTGTATTTAATATATAAAAGAAAAAAAGTATTCCATATCAATAAGCAGATTTTTTGTTTTATATCAAAAACATCAGTCCCTTGGAAGTTTTTCAACCGTAAAGCTAAAGGGGCTGATGATGAGGTTATATATAGATTCAATAAAATTAACTTATTGTCTATCAAAATCATTACAAACAATTGAAATCAAAGTTACAAATTGTCCATTTCAAATTTGTAGAATGACCCATATATAAATAAGACAAAATAAAAATTAATATAAAGTTTATATATCAGTCAGTTTTCTAATTAGAAGTCGGCCGGATGTTAATTTTTTTTTTAAATAAAAAGTTCTGAGATCTTATATATTCAATGAATACCCCGATTCTGACTTGACATAGATATATTTAACAAAGTTGTGTGTATATTTATTTGTTGGTCAGTCAAACGTTCCATGGGCTGCGGGAACTAGGTGAATAAATTTAAAGCATGATCATACCTGAGGGAAGTCATTAATTTCAAGCTCCTCTTCGTATTTACGAAAGGTTTCAGGCTCTGGATCATCTGACCTTTCTTCTTCGTCTTTCGGTTGATAGTTGAGTTTAGTGTTGAGTTTGGCTGCCAGCTGTTCAGCAACGGTTTTAGCAGTGATAAGGGGTTGTGCCGAGGCCCCCTTGAGAATTGCCTCTGCAGCAACTTGAGTAGCTCCTTTCGCTTCGGTACCCAAATTCTTTGCCATATTGATACGAGAAGCCAAACGTCTTGCTAATTCCAACTGAAAGGTGGAGGAATTATAATTAATAAATAAGCTGCTTAATTTTATGAAAAATCATATTTATTTAATTTTTTATTACCTTATCTGTTGCAGAAGGTTGAAGTCCACCTACAGATGCAGAGGCTGAACCAGCTCCACCAGCCGAGGCCATTGGACCCGCCGGGGCGCGAATTTCCTTCACTGTTCTCTTTGGTGCCAACATCGATTCTATTTGCTGATCTATATCATGCTCCAAATCTTCATCATCTGAATCCTGATAAATAAAAAATATTTAGAGTGATTGTATATTTCAATTGAGACATAGAAAAACGAAGTAAGCAGTCCTTCTATGTGAATACTCTTAAAACATTCCGACTTTAATTATTATTATTGCCTGAATAATAAATTTTCATAATAAATTGAAGTTTTAGCTTCAAATAAAAATTAAAAAGAAACGAATTTTAACGAAAGTAAACCCAAATAAACCACACAATGGAAGAAAAGTTCCTCATTAAGTAATAAGTATATATACAAAGATCTTTCAAAAGATTAATATATCGTCGGCTTAGAGTGTAAATCGTTATTACGTTTTACCTACCATTCAAAAGAGAAAAAAAATACACAAGCTAGGAAAGACAGCTACTAACAGTTTTGAATTTAAATTGACGAAAAGGCGTGATGAGTAAAACTGTCAAATCCATGGCGTCAAAAGTTTTCGAAAATTATATACAAAAGTGCTGCTAAATTACCTTTTGATTCCCTAAGTTTCTAGCAAAAAGACAATTTACTACTTACTGTTTAAGTAGCTTATTAGTAAGGAAGTGTGAAAAACTGCTAAGTCCTTTGTTTACTTTTAGGAAAACATGTTACTGCATTAAAAAAACCTGCTAGGTCACAAAAATGTTAGTAATAAATATGTTTCACGGAAAACCTACACCACTTTCCCTCCAAACTACAAAAGTGTTAATTAATAAATAAATTACAATACTAATTTACTAACTCTTCTTTTATATTACATTATAAAGAATAAAAAAATACACCAACTGTATTAAAGCCGTTTCTTTAAATTAATTTCTATTTTTTTAAGAATGATTTTTGTCTCTCCTGTAAAGTTGCCTATTATAACGTTAGCAGGTTTACACTGTAAGCCGACGATATGTATTTATTAAAAAAGAATTAAAATATTTGAATACAATTAAGAGGATAGAGCGAAGAATATTACTTGTAATCCAAGAGCAGCTTTTTGGAATTTCTTTTTCTCGTTAACCATAAGTGCTTCAGCTTCATCAAATTTGAACCCTTTGCCACTAAATCCGCCACCCGTATGAACTCGCTTTCCTTCAGCTGCTTGACGCGCTTTGTAACGATCCCATAATGCCCGGAGTTGTTCAGGAACTGTGACCTTTAAAAAGAAAATAAAACAATTAGTTATTTATAAGCACATTTTTATTATTAAGCTCGTTCTAAATGAAAATGAAGTAGGAGTCGGACATTATTTATTTGGCCGCGCATCCATGAAATTGATATATTATCAATATTATGCAAATGGCCCATTTTGGTCAAGTACTGTAGCTACTAAAATTTATAATAGCGTATATACTTCTTGAAAATAAATTTTATTTTTATTTTGAAAATAATATCCTTTAAATAACCACCATTCTGTTCTAAATATCTAAAATTATAAATATTAATGTATAAATAAAATAATAAAGTTATATATATATATAAAAGTTCTAACAATTGTAAGTATATAAAAATCATTAATATCCAACCTATAATTAAATGAAATGGTAACAAAGTAAAAAATAAATTTCTTATTTATTTAAAAATTAACGGCAAAATAGTTCAGCATTCTTGCAAAAGGTGGATGGCAGGCTTGACTAACAGCCGGCATTATCAGATCACTTATAAGCCTATATTTTTATACTTTTATGCTGTTATAAATGATATATAATGTATAATAATATTTATAAACTATCCATTATTAAAGATAAATTAAACAAATATTTGAGATTAAATATAGCCCTACCATCCTGCCATCTGATGGCAAATTTTCGTAATAGTTGGGCTTATTGGCTAAATTTTTAAGACCTATAACGCCATCTTATTGGCAAAAACTTGCGAACAGCTTTGCCTTTTGAAGAGATCTAAAATGGTCTAGTGACTTTTGGGTCATCCCGTATAACTTTATATGACACCCTGTATAACTTTATATGACAAAAAGACACATTTTTTAAAATATGGTTTGGCAAATGAAATAATTAAATTTTTAAAGCTGATTCTAATAATCAATTGTTAGAAAATGTAGTTACTTACCACGGCAAGTTCAAAAGCGCGCACGATATCTCCTGCGTAGCGTTCTTGCTCTGGTGTGATAAATGTATAAGCATAACCTTTGTTTCCAGCTCGGCCTGTTCGTCCACATCGATGGACATAATCCTCGTAGTGATTCGGACAATCATAATTCACAACCAGAGTTAGTTGTTTAACATCAAGTCCACGAGCTGCTACTGAAGTAGCAACCAGAATTTTCACCTGTTTTAGAAAACAAATTATAATTACAAAAAACATCTTGATATTTGTTAACAAATATTCTTACCTTTCCAGATTTGAAATCAACTATTGTTGAATCTCGATCGAATTGATCAATTCCTCCGTGAAGTGAGAGACAATTATACGAAGCTTTCATGAGATCTTTAAGTAGACTATCGGCGTTTTCTTGTTTGTCTACAAAAACGATAGTACTTCCCATTGAATGGAAATGTCCAAGTAGTTCAAGTAGCTTAAGAAACTTTTGATCTTCATCAAGAACAACAACATTTTGTTCAACCTCTTTACAAACAACACTTCGACCTCCAACCTAAAAAGTGAATCTTAAATTAATAAGAAAATCAAAAAGTTGAATAACTAAAGAAGTTATTAAAATAGATATAAGCTTTTATATTTAATTTTTGAGCACTTTTAAATTTAGTAAATACAATTTAGAAATTTAATGTTATTATATAAAAGGATTTTTATTAAAACTATCAAATTATTAATAATTAATATTAAGGGGCTCTCACACTGGCAAAAATGTTGCTCAAAATTTTGGGTAAAATTATTGAGCTAGATTTTTGTGTAAAATATTGATTGAATGGTCGGCGACCCCCTAAACTACACAAAACTATTGTAAAACATTTAATTGTTAATTAAACTTTTCGCTATGGAAGGACAAAAATTGACGGGTCTGCAAAAATCATTTTGAAAACTCTTGAGCGGTCCACAAAATATTGAATTCTCCATTTTTTTTTTTAATTTCTCCTTATTTATGCTTTTCAATCTTGAGCTAATAAAATATAAGGTTTGAAAATTAAATTTTTCAAGAGATGAGATTACGTTACCTGTATTTCCACGGGCCTCTGTAAAATTCGGCGCGCCAGTGCCTCCATTTGTCTTGGAAAAGTTGCACTGAACATAACAGTTTGTCGGTCTGGACGAACATTTTCAATAATTCGATTTACCTAAAAAAAAAAAAAAGTTGTTTAGTTAATAGATACTTTTCACTAATCGAGGAGGTGATTAGCATGGGAATAAAGCAGTTAAGCTTATAATCCTGAATTGAAAACAACTCGAGTTCAAATCCACCTCAAGGCAAAAAATTATCCAACTCTAATTGAATGCCTCCTCCTGAGGAAGGAAACGGGAACCCATCTCAGTACCATTCCGATGAAAGTTACTCCTCAGAGTAACTACAACATGTCAAGTCTGACACTAATAACTAAATAATTTCACTAATGAAATTTTTTGTTTGAATATGAGCAAAATGGTTAGAAAACTTATAAGATTCATATAATTTTGAAATTTTTTGTTTGAATATGAGCAAAATGGTTAGAAAACTTATAAGATAGAACATAAAAATGTAAGCCTATGCAATAGAAGAAATCAAATTTTCAATATGAATTTAACAATTTACCTGAGGTTCAAATCCCATATCGAACATTCTATCAGCTTCATCAAGGACCACGAATGTAACACGCCTTAAATTTGTAACTCTGCCCCCGTTGGCAGCAAGCAAGTCGATCATTCTTCCAGGTGTGCAGACCACAATCTCAGCTCCTCGTTTCAGTTCAGCGATTTGTTCAGATATTCCTGTGCCGCCGTAAACACACGCTGCTGTTAATCCCAAAGGCTTGCAAAATTTTCGACATTCCTGATGTGAAAAGAAGAGAAAATTAGATTTACGAAAATACTCATTGAATTGAAGTGTAGGCTTCTTTGTGTTGTCATCAATAAAATAACTTAGCATGAAATTATATGTAATTTTCCTTTAGGTTTTGATACGGACTATCTTCTTCAGTATCGTGTCTGATCCTTAGTACTTACTCTTCCTATATATGTAGTATATAAAAGGGAAAGTAATGTTATCGTATCAAAAATTCGATGTCGAGATTTTGAGGAAAATTCACTAAATTGCTAAATGCTCTAAATTGTGTGCATTTTTTTTTATTAAATATTAAATTTAATTTTTACTTTTGATTAGTATTAAAAAATTTAATTACCTTTCCAATTTGCATGCACAGTTCACGTGTGGGAGTCATAATAATGGCAATTGGTCCATCGGTATCTTCAAGAGAAGGTTGATCCATGATATGTCTCAACATGGGGAGAACAAAAGCAAGAGTTTTACCTAAGAAAAAAATAATAAATTATATTACCTTTCTCTTATGAATTATTAAATATTATTTGTCTATTTACTTACCACTTCCTGTTTTGGCAATACCAATCAAATCTCGTCCAGACATAATAGCTGGAATTGCTTGGGCTTGAATCGGTGTTGGTTTTTCATAATTTAATTTCTTTAAAACATCCAGCTCTTTTTTACTCACGCCACATTGCGCCCAAGTTTTCACAGGTTTCGGGCAGCCCTTTCCTAAAATATATAATAGAAGATATGGTTATTACGAAAAATATCTGTATATACAGTATGTGCAATTTCAAACTGTAAATAGAGTGATTATGGAGTATGTAATAACATATAAGCGTTCAATATCTATTATATTTGCATTTATATATGTGAAATTAAATTAAGGCACCGATTGATGTCGGAGTTCAACGTCCTGCTGCATCATACGCGTAGTGCATCCTACGGATTGCGTTCTTCATTGGGGCAAACAGACGGTGCGAGATCGGGGCTGTAGGGTGGATGAGGAAGAACTGTCCACTGAATTTTCGTAAGCTCCTCTGGGCTGCGAAGACTTGTGGACTGTTCGTCCTCATCCACCCTACAGTCCCGATCTTGCACCGTCGGATTTGTTTGGCCCAATGAAGATCTGTGGGTCTCTCTGCGCGTACAATATTTGCCCTGATGAAGGTCGTGATTGGTGATCGAAACTTCGGCAAATAGAAATTAAATAAAATATTTTTTTATTTAATATCTTGGCTGCAAAGTCCCTGCGAATCCTGAATAGAAATTTATTTTCGCCACTTTGGCACTCAAAAGAGAAGACGTTTTAACAACGTTTCGTAGGCTTAACTCAAAAATTGAATTTTCGGACTTTCGCCACTATGATTCTCAACAGGCGATATGTAATATATATTTATATATGTATAATTGTTTATGAATATATATATAATTTTACCTTTAACACGAATTCCTTCAAGTTCTTCTTTATATATTTCTACTTCTTCTGCTGTCATTCGAGCAATTTCAGGAACTTCTACGTAAAAATTTTTTCTGAATGGTTGATAGTGCATTGTTGAATGGTCGACCTGAAAAAAATTAATATTCTTTAAATATCCTTCAACATCAACATTATTGAAATTAAACTAATAGGCCTATTTTATATTATTAAAAAAGTTAAATAATAATTATTTCAAATGAGTGGGAAAAGAAAAGGTCCTTAAGATTTTATTTATTAAAGAATTTAAAATTAACTGTGTGAGAAAATTCAAAATTACCTTGCCAAGTTCTTTGCGTTGTTTGGGTTGAAGTCCAGCTGCTGCAGAATTTAAGTCCTCTTCTTCTTCTTCTGATGAATATTCTAATCCATCTTGATTTTGCTCCATTAATTCACCTTTTCTTTTATCTGCTTTTCTTTTCGCAACGCCTGAAACTATAACAACTTGACCTGGATCGACAGCAGCCTGTAACAAAATGAAATTTGTTTTGCTAATTGTTCAGAGGTGATTGAAAATTCGACGGAGCGGCCGAAAGTACTTTCAAAAAAAGGCTTGCAGGAGTGTTTCCAACAATTGTATGAACGATAGAATAAATGTTGTAGACGCAGGAGGAAAATAATGTAAGAATGTTATATATAGGCTATTTTCAATAAGTTTTTATTAACAAATTCCAGAAATTTTTTGATCCTACCTAGTAGATAAGAGAAAGTTAGTTCAAAATATCTTTCAACAGTATACCTAAACTGTTGTTTTATTTTTAACCAATGAAGTACAGTGAGGGACAATATTAAGTCCCACCCATGCGAGTTCTATTTGTGATTATTTCGTTGTTTTTAAAAAAATATTATATATTTTTTAATGGAAACTTTCATGGTTGAAACCTAGAAAATTTCCAATAAAGATTTTCATTTTCTTTTATAAAAACATTTAAACAAATGAAAGGATTAGCCAAAAATTAATAATTGTCGAGAAGTTTCGGAAAAACTTTATTTTATTCATTATGTATTATATATATATATATGGGTCAGTTATTCATTTAACTTATTAGTGAGAATAATTTTTTAATTAAGAATAAATTTTTAAAAGAATTATATTTACCTTGCCTTCCCTCTCGGCTGCTTTTTTGCTGTCTAATTTATTCACTTTCCGTACCTCTTCTTGAACTTCAAGCATAAAAGCATCTAAAGGATCCATATCTTCTTCCTCTCCTTGTGAATTTCCATCTTCTTTTCCTTCCTTTTTCTCATCAGTCTTGTCATTATTTTCAGCATCGTTTTTATCATTTTCCCCAGTTGATTCGGATCCTGTTGGCTTTTTCTCTTTTTCTTCCTCTTCATCGCTATCATCTTCTAATGTCCATTTCTTTGCCTTTGGTATATTTGCTATAATTTTATTCCCTTGTATTTCTTTCTTTGTTATTTCTAATTCTTTCTTTTTACGTTCAGCTCGCCACCTTTCAATACGTTCTCGACGTTTTTGCATTTCTTGTTCTAAACGTTTTTGTTCCTCTTCTTTATCTAATTGAGTGGGATCAAAAACATCATCTTTTAGTTTATCTTTTTCTTTTTCCACCTCCTTTTCACGGGATTTTCGTTTTGTTTTCACTGATTTCCGATCTCTGTCGTGTCGTCGCTCTCGACTATGTGATCTTCGATGACGGCTTTCTTTCTCATCCCTAGAACGACTTCGTCGATGTCGGGATTTACTTGAACGATCTCGACTTCTCGATCTCCTTCGTTTGCGTTCTGTACTTGGCGAACGACTTGTAGAACGTTTTCGACTCGATGTACTTCGAACCATTTTATTTTTATTATTTTATAATCTCTATAAATATAATATAATAAACAATATTATAAAAAATATAAATAAGAGCAATAAAAGAAACAAAATTCTTACGTGATTTGTTAGGTGTTAAGAAACATTCATGTAGTTATCATTTCTAGTATTAAAAATACGCAAATTTGAACTAATAAATGACAAATAGAATATCTATATTTAAAAGTTAGTTGATATTTAATTAATAAACATTCACTTCAAAATTGAAAATCTGGTAAAAAAATGATGCCAGTTGATTGAAATGAAAATTCGTCTTTAACAAATGTGATGTTAGAAACATTAATTTTTAGAAATGCCAACGTGAAAAAAATATAACCAAATAAACACAAGAATGGAGAAATGGCGCCAAAAGCAAACCTAATGTTAAGGAGATTATTATTATTTCTTATCCCTGTTTATTTACCCCCGAGGATAATTTTAACAAAACCAATGTTAACTCTCCCGCATCTCACTCCATTATTCTTTTACTAGAGAAAAACTCATTTGAGAGTAGTTTCTCAAAATAATGGAATGATCATGAACATGCTATATATCGAAGGCGATATCTTTTTAGAAATTTTAATGTTTATTTATTATTTTTTTGAATTACAAGGACAGTCAAATGCGTGAGCCAATTGTAGTTAAATTTTCTTCTTTGTGCTACCAACAATGAATTTATTAAAATATTTATATTAATATACGATACTTTAAAAAATGCGTGTAAGTTTAATATAAATATTCAAAATTAATTTAATCTAAAATGTAATTATCTATTTATATATATATATCATTTAATTTTATAATTTTGACTTAAATAAACACCTGTATCAATTTTGATAATTTCATGTTATTATTTTGAGGTTATGTTTTTTTTTTAAGATTTCATTCTCACAAGCCATAGAACCTAAAATAAACGCCAGAATTCAGATGATTATATTTTACTCTTGTTAATTCATTAACAATTTTATAAAATAAATCCTTATGTAAATATATAATAACCTAGTTAGTATTAATTTTAATTATAATAATTAGAAACTTTATTTTTGATTTAGAAAAATATTCAATAAAATGGCAGACAAGGAAACGAACGGTGATATTTGTGGTGATAGTGAAGATCTTCAACAAGAAAAATCACAAAAAAAAACTGCAAAATACGACAGTGGAGCTGCAGATTTAGAAAAAGTTACAGATTATGCAGAAGAAAAGGAAGTTCTCTCAGCCGATTTTTCAGGGGTATTATTTCAATATTTATCTTAATTTAAACAAAGTAAAGTTCACACTTTTTAAAACAATTTTAAAATTTATATTTTATTTATTTAGGCTATGACAATTATTGGAGATAGAAGAAACAAAGAAGTAGCAGAGAAAATGGCCAAAGAGCGCGAACTTCTAAAAGTATCAATCAAAAGAGAAGATGTAGACTTAATGGTAAACTATTTATTTTTTACTTATTAAATAATAATTCTTTCTATTTAACTTAATCCAGTTATCTCTTAAAATCTTAATTAGTTTTGATAGACATGTATTCAAAATACAAAATTAGTTCACCTGATCGAAAATGCCTCCATAGCTAGAGAATCCTGAGATTTGCTATGGTATATTAATATATTTGAAATCCTGATGCTTTGTTATATATCTATTCATTTAAAAAGTGAATCTTGTCCATATCGATCAAGCCTCAGCCTACCATCAGATGTAAAGACAAAACTTCTCATATCGAGTCATGGTGGTTGTTGGGATTAACTCGACGTTTTAGCCCTCTGAAAATAGTTCATACATAATGCCAGTGGCAATATCCTTGCAAAACGTATAGTCTATATATATATACAGAGTGCTCGGCCAAAATCCGGACAAAATTTAATTTGAATTTCTAAGTATATTAGAATGGCGCTAATTGGCGCTAAGGTATACTAGACATTAATAATCTCTAAATGGCCGAGTTTGTCAAGTCAAGCTTGTAATGCAACAGAAGAACGGCATAGGTAGAAAGTCTTCGCCCTGGAAGAACGCCGACCGAGATTTTAAGATTCGTCGGATATCTAAGATGCATCCGCGAATGGAGGGTATGACCTCTGGGAGGCCGTACATCTTGCAACAAGGCACTTGCTCATACAAGTCATTTAATCCAACATTGGCTCCCTGGAAACGTGGTTATCTTTTGGTCGAAGGATTTGTGGCCTTTAAAGTCCCAACCTGAACCCTCTGGACTACCTCGTATGGAGCGTTTTCGAGAGACAAACCAACAAGTCTAGGCACCTCAACATCGCCTCCTTCCAGGCCGTCATCAGGCCAGCGTTTGCGACCATGGACCGAGAATATTTGAAGACGACATGCTCGCGCTTTAGAGCTAGGGTGTGATAGAGGCGCAGGGCGGCTATATTGAATAAGAAGTCTCAAATAATGATCCCCTAAATGGATATGAAAGCATTTTTTTGTATCTTTAATATTAACTGTATTAAACAACTTTTTCCATAAAACATTTTTTTTTCCGAATTTTGATCACGCACCCTGTATATACTCGACTCTTGATAATTCTAACTCTTCAGCTGTAAACTTCGGTAAATCGATAAAAATACTGTGTATTTAGATACGCTCGAAAACTCGAAATCCTTTTCGTAACAAGAGGGGGAGAGAACGTTCTATAATTCGAACGTCGCCACTTAGCCCCTTTATAATTCGAATTTTTCCTAGCAATATTTACTTCTCATTTTCAGCCTTTCAGACAAGTTTAACTTCCCAGTTTGTCACGATGAGCTCCAGGCAGAAGTGTCTCCCTTACAGTGTCCGAAAAAAAAATTATCGCGGCTATACTATTATCTTGTTTCTGCGCTCAGTCTCAGAATAAAATATGTATCTTGATGTAGCTTGAATTGGCATAATGATAACAATAATACCTGACTATTTGTTGACTCTCACTTCTTTTTTACAGAAGGAATATATATATTTTAATTTTTACTATTTCTACAATCTCGCATGCAATCCATAATGTTTTCACCTTCATACACTTATGATCTTTTATTATTATTCAAATATTATAAAAGACAAAAGGTTTATTTTATACGTATCATATTTTTTTCCTTGCTTTGTTTAAATTTATTATATTTTTCCTATCTTTTTCTTATCATTCTCTTCTCTTTTTTATTAATGTATATATTTCATTCTTATCACTTGTTTTAGGTCAGAGAAATGGAAATATCAAGAAACCTCGCCGAACACACGTTGAGGGAACATCATGGCAACGTCGTTGCAGCCCTAGTCGCTCTTACAAACTAATTATTTATTTGTCAATTAATTCTAAACATATATATTCAAAATTTAATTAAATTAAAATGTATATATCATCATTACAATTCAAAACTACTTCTTTTTGTATTCTCTCTTTTTTTCTCTAATAAAATCTATTTTACATTTTAAAAAGATTCTTTTATAAAATTTTCTACCTGTTTAAAAAAAGGTCATTTTATATCCGGAAGGACAATCTGATATAGGAGACATATATATTGTGAAATTGATTCGATTGATACGTCATATAATAATCCAAGACTATCTTTAAATCTGTTATCTTATCATCATCCGAGGTTAGGCATTATATTTAGTCAAAACATATTTTCCCAAATGTATGAAAAATATGATTGAATCAAAATGTCTTGTCATTTTAATATTAATTTTAAAATTAGAAAACGCATTCCTGATTAATGGTAAATAAATTTTTATTTTATTTTAATTAAACATAATGTTTTTTTTTTTTTTAATTATTATTTTTTTATCTAGATTCTGAAAATAATATTATTACTCAAACATTTACAAAAGATAATTGTTCAGAAGGATATCATAGGATAGAATTGAAGCATGGAGAAAATTGTATACAGTGCCCAGGTAAATTATATTTCTTTAGAGGCCTATTAGAATGAATTTTTTTACTTTCTCTTACCTATATGTATATGTTATTATATATAGAGAGAAAGTATTGGATTCATGTCAAAAATTCGATGTCGAGATTTTGAAGGATATACTCGTTTTGAAGTCTCCTGAATCAAAAAAAGTGGTTTTCCCGACATTGTCTGTCTGTGTGTGTGTGTGTGTATCCAATTTAAAGCATGAAGGAATTGAGCTAGGAGGTTGAAATTTTATATTTAAGTTAGGCACCCACCTGAGACGTGAAAATAAGCTTTTAATCAAAATCGGCCAAAGAGTACTAGTACTTTACTGATGCTCTTTTTCAGTTTTTTTCGATTTTCTCAAAATTGGCTCCGACGATTTTGATTAGAATTCATAAATCAATTATTTTTTAGATGGTTTTTAAAATGTATATTCTCATTTTGCCATTGATATCTTCCTAAGACCACTTTACTCTTGTACTTCATAAGAAGGATAGGAGAAATGGTTGCTATGGTAACAAAATATAAATATTTTCCCACACTTATAAATTTTACATCTTGAATTCTAATATATTATGTCGATACGAACTAATATAATTATGTCGATACGAAAAATCTAGTGTGATAAGTACAGAACACAACTTTTGATTACCGAAGGTAAGAGAAAGTTGTGTGCTGTGCGACAGTCACACCAGATGTTTTCCCTAACGATTGAATTGAAAGAGGTCCAAACGATCTGATGAAAATGTAAAAAATTAAATAATACCATGACAGTGCATCTTTTAGACATATATTGATAAATACCTTAACTTATTTAAATTTAATGCCTCCAAATTTTTTTTTAGCAAGTCATTATTAGATAGTGTGAATAATTAATTATTTTGAGGTGACATAACAATGGATTTTCTTTTTACAGGTGAAGAAGAAACATGTTTAGATGATTGCTGTTATCCACCTGAACTTGATTGCGTTAATGGAATATGTACAAAAAAAGAAAATGAGTAAGTTTTTATGCCCTCATATTATGATTATTAAATGATTAAATTGGAAACGAGCATGATGAAATATAGGAAGTTATCATTATCTGGGACTGCGCAATGGATGATTCGAAATACTTAATTAACCCCCTTTTCGCCTGATGGAATATAAGGACATTATTTTGTCAAGCTTTGTTTTTGATCCATTTTTTAAATATGCCATTTGCCAAATGAAATAGCAAAATCATAGATAATATTATATATGGATTTTTTTTAAATTAATTGGGAATGATGAAAAAATAATACACCAAAAGAATGTGGCTATGATATATACATTTCTGCTTTCCATAGTAAGCCTATGTATTATCTTTACTTTTTTCTTCAGGTATCAAATTAACAATTATCATTAAATATACGATAGAAGATCGTAGAATGTTTTAATCTAGGCCTAGTGCTATCATTTCAATTTATTTATTCTTTAAAGATCCTTACACCAATATTTATGGTAAAGATTATAGAACACAAATTTTTATCTTGTTTTTCATCGTTAATATTTAAAAATAATAATTACAATATTTCAAAGCTCGAGCTTAACTATAAATTTCATTTTAATTTTGAAATTTTTTCCAGAGATATTGATGAACTTCAAATTGCAGCCCAAATTGGATTAACTCTTGTTCTTCTAATTGGGATTTTGGTCCTTTTGATGATTGTCCGTAGGGCATGTAATAGGTGAGTAGATCTTTTAAATATAATCTTAAAAGCAATAAAATAAATCGCTTAAGATAAAAATATTTTGTGAGAAGATATTGTGTTATAGTCCAAAGGTTGATGTTTGAAAACCACCTGGCAAATAATGTGAGAAAAATGGTCAAAAAAATTATTTTCAGGCCATTTTTTGGAAAAGGCAACTCGAGTTAATAGCTCCCAGAATAACAATCCGGATCTTGCTGAACTAATTTTTGGCCCGATTTTTTTTTATCCTCGCTCCTCTTATTTGTATAGGAAATCAATGGAATGCGTGCTAAGATAATGTGAAGAACTGCAACTATGTTCAAATTCTTATACTTAAGACCTCAAACAATGAAAAAAACTATCTTGCAGGCAGTTGCGGTGGTCCCGACTAGTCGCTTCCCTCTCTTCTCCGCGGCCAGTATTCTTCATTTATTTAAAAATTTAAATGTGAAATATGAACTTAATTGCCGGTCCTCCTATTTAAATTTAAAAAAAGGAAGTATACTGGCCTAGGAAATAGAAGAGGAAGGGACTAAAGGGGACAATTTAATTGAATAAAATCCAGATCTATTTTCTTTTTAGTAAAATAATATGAGCTAGTTAAAAATCATTTAATTTGCAAATATTTCGACTTATCTCACGCAAAAAAAAGTGTGACCTGAATGTAGTTTTACGAATTACTTATCAAACAATATCTCTTTTTGTTTATTATCTTTGTTTACAAAATCAGAAAGAATACCAATTTTGCTTATTGCTCTATATTTAGATATAACTTCGAGCAAAAATAAAATTACTATTTTCTTTGACTAAACTTTTGCTCTTCCTGATATTATCTCTTTCTTACTGCACATTAAAAATTCTGATAAATATATAAAATTAATATATTTGAAAATAATTACTCAAATGATAAATATAATATCATTCATTAAATAAATATAGATAAAATGAATAATGACAGTTAAAAGGAGATATGTCCTACTATCCAAGGTGTAAAATAAGGCAGAGTCCGGAAATTTTTTTTTATTAAGAGGTTAATAGATTAGTTAGAAAATTTAATATAATGGAAAGAATTTATGAACATTTTTTTTATCATACAATGCAGGGTTTGGTCGAAAATTCTTTTTAATTTAAAAGGGCCGTGACCTTCTTGGCATTGTCCATGGCACTTTTGTTTATTTAGAGAACTCATCTGGCAAATACCTAAACATTCTTGGGTTCTCATGTTAAAGTCAAGGTCATGTCATGGTTATTTGCATAAAATATCGAAAATAATGTTTGCAGTCAAAAGGGAGGATTTCCAAGGGCATAACATTACTGGATGCTAACATTTTTGGAGTGAAAATTATAAACAAGGATAATCCATTGACATAGGGAGATTTTACTTTGTCACTGTCATCGATGAAATTTTTTTTTTGTGTATATTCTGTGATTTGCAGTCCCTAATATTATGTCATTTGAATAACGATAAAAAATGTAGAGAATACTAAATAAATACATAAAAATTGGAAAAAAGTGTGTAAAAAGTTCCCCTTTTGAATCGAAAATCACATGCAAATCCTCAAAGGGTTTTAACAATGGCTCTCTGGAAGGAAAGCCGGAAAATGAATTTGAAAAAAAAATTTGAATACATCAGAGTATTTCAAACACTTTTCAAGGCAAAATGAGAATACATATTTTAGAGGATCTAAAAAATAATTGATTTATGAAAATTTTAATCAAAATTATTAGAGCCAATTTTGAGAAACTCGAAAAAAACTGAAAAAGAACATCAGAAAAGTGTACTTCAAACAATTTTCACGAAAAATTTTACTGTTATACTTTTTAAAGAGCATCTAAAAAATAATTGATTTTTGAATTTTAATCGAAATCTTTAGAGAAAAAAACTGAAAAAGTACTTCAGTATTAGTACTTTTTGGCCGATTTTTTTCAAAAGTTTTGACTGTCCGGGAGGGTATCTACCTTAAATATAAAATCAATTTAATTATAAGGACCGTCGGCCAAAAAATAAATACTTTTGCGTATTATCCATTTATTTGTAAATATTTCGATCCGTGATATGGTATCATCCTCAGATCTTCCTTACGGCCATCCACAAACCATTAAATATAAAATTTCAATCATTGAAGTCAGTGGCTGTTTTTCTCTAGAGAGGAGAAAGAGCAGGTGCAGCCAAAAATAAAAGCCTCCGATTTAATACAATTCAACGAGAAGTTTCGGATGAATTTTAATTGGCTATCCACCTTCAGTCCTTCAAAATTGTTAAAGTCCCGGAGTTGATCAATACATGTAAATTTATGTATCATATGTCCTGGCGAATTATAAAATTTCAATCTCATAGCTCAATTCCTTCATGCTTAAAATCGTTACAGACAGACAGACAGACCAATTTGAGTGACCTACTGTTTTGGATTCAGGGGTTGTATACAGGGGCGCCGGAACGAATTTGAATCAGGGGGGGGCAAAAAAATTTTTTTAGAAAATTAAAATAATTTAATATGTTCAAATAGTATAAAACAAAAACAAATCTACTATAAAACTTTAAAAATTTTAAATAAAATCACAATTTTAATAAAATTAAAATTTTAAAAAATTTGGTAGTGATTTTATCAAAAATTTTTGGAAAAAATTTGGAAAAATATGAATTTCTTACTCTTTTAATTTTTTTTAATTTAGAAGATTTTATTTTTCAAAAGTAAAAATATATCATTTTTAAAAATAAATGAAGAGAGGATGCCGGGGGGGGGGGGCAATGTACCCTTGCCCCCCCCCCCCCCAGTTCCGGCGCCTATGGTTGTATATCCATCAAAATCTCGACATCGAATTTTTGACATTCGCAATACTTTCTCTCTATATATTACATATATAGGGTAAGAGAAAGTAAAAATGAAAAAAAATTGCCTGTGATCAAAAAATTTAGTTTTTTAATTGATTCATTAGATTGACTATTTTTTATAAATTAAAATAAATATCATATAAATCACATGCACACTTGGCTATTTGTTTGTTTTTTTTTTTAAGCGTAACTTCTGACTCGAGAAGGAGGAATCGAAGACGTTGGCCTTGGAGAAGACGTTCTAATTCATCTACACGTAATAATAATGACGGAGGAGACGCGGAGTTCCCTTGGCCTTGGCGAAGACAGTCAAATGAAAGCAGAATTAGTGAACGGACTTTGCCCCCCTCTTATGAAGATACTCGATTTATTCATCTTGAAAAGCCTCCAACATACGAGGAGGCATTACAATTGGCTTTGGCATCGTCTTTGGATCAAACTCCAGCAGCTACAACAACTCAGGTTAGATTTTATTCATATCTTTTCATTTTTTTTTTTTTTTATTTAAAAAAATGATTTTAAAGATAAAATAAAAAAAAATATTTTAATTAATAACTAACCATTGTCTTAAAAAACCTTGGAATTTTATGAAATAGACGTAGAAAAATATAAAATGAAGAAGTTTAACCTTAACTTATAAATAATAGAGCACGATTTAATTAATTAATCAATTAATAAAATAAACTTTTTTGAAAAGCGCATAACAAATTGCATGCTAAAATGGCTTATTGGTATTTAAGCTTAAATTTTCATTTTGAATTACTTTTGGATCCGCCGATCTTAGAGGCTTTTTACTGTCATTTGATCCCATTTTACTGATACTGACAGAAGTGACAGAAGATTTAGGCGCTTTTTACTGTCATTTAATCCCATTTTACTGATACTGACAGAAGTGGCTGTTCAACGATTAGAATAATATACAGGAAGAGAGGATGTCAGCCAGAATGCCTCTATCGAATAAAAATCTCAATCCAAAACTGAAACGTCTTATTAATTGAGATTTTTATTTTATATATAGAGGCTCTCCTTTGGCTGACATCCTCTCTTCCTGTGTTTTATTTTATATATGTTAATATATATATAGTGAGAAAGTATTGGATTCATGTCAAAAAGTCGATGTCGAAATTTTGATTGATATATACACGTTTTTAGGTACCCTAAGTCCGAAAAAGTGTTTTTCGCAACATGGTCTGTCTGTGAACAAAATATCTCAGAAAGAAGAGAGCTAGGAGATTGAAATTTTATATTTAAGCAAGATACGTGACACCTAGCTTTTAAATAAAATCGGCCAAAGAGTACTAGTATTTTACTTATGCTCTTTTTCAGTTTTTTTTTTTTTTTATTTTCCCAAAATTCGCACCAACGATTTTGATTAAAATTCAAAAATCAATTATGTGATGCTCTTTAAAATGTATATTCTCATTTTGACCTTGAAATCTTTTGAAGCACACTACTTTTGTACTTGTACTTCAAATGAAAGATAGGAAAAATAGTTGCAATGGTAATAAAATATAATTTAAATTTATACTATATTTATTGTATATTATACCAATTACAATTTAGATCAACTATTTTTTTGTTTTGTTTTTAATTTAAAAATTTTTTCGATTTCGTAAGTTCCCACCAATTGAGACTGAATGTCGTCGCTCTTGTGAATTTTAATATTGTGTAACTTGATAATACAATTCACTATATCCAAATCATAATAAAAATAATCACAGTCAAACAAATGGTCATGGATACTTTTACCTTTTAAGCCATGATTTATTGATATATCCTTGTAATAGATTTGATTATATAGCCTTGTGCCCTTCTATTGCTAATAAAAATTTAAATCATTCTCGAATGAAGTTTTGTTTAGTTCAGGAATTCATTAAATAGGATTTAAATAAAATAATACAATTTTAATATTTTTTTTTAGAAGAAGGCTTGCAACACTTGGGAATTCGACCTAGAGATAATATCAAATCACTTATTCGTTGAAAAAATTAGACACTTAAATAGAAATATAATTTGATTAATATAGAAGTGAATAGATAGATATTAGATCGAATTAAGGCATTAATTGGCGTCTAGGGGGGAGAATATCTCATAGCCTTATCTATTTTTTGGGATGTGATGGGAGGGAGACGGATATATAAATATCGGAAGAAAAATCAGTCAGCCTTAGTTCGGTTAACTCGTGATGTCAATCCACGTACTCACCAAGTGAGTGATAAATATTTATTTATCTTTTTAGTACCTATTTATATAAAAAAAACTAATATTCCTCTCAATATTATCTCATCTACTCAAGTACTCATTCGTAAATTATTTAAGAAATAGCTGATTTCTCAGATAATAAATCATTTTTTCCTTTTCTTAAGAGGAAATGAGTGAAAATTAAGATAAAAAATTTTTGTTGATTTTAATCATTCAATTGTTTTTCTATTTGATAAGCCTTAATTAAATTTGGCTATATAATTTTTGTTAATTATTCAAGGATAAAAAGAAAAATAAATACTTGAATGTAAATAGGGCAAAGTTCTATCACGTCATGGTAATTAGTTAAATATTTCGGGCGTCACTGTATTGGAAATATTATTTGTACAATGTGTACACTATTTATCTTCAATCAAAAGATAATTTAATTGGAAATCAGATTGAAATACTGCGTATTTTATCATCACGGTTCATTTCAGGAGTCATCCTTGTCTAATCATTGTGGAGATAATATTCGACGACCTCAACAATCAGGGAATTCTCAAGTTGAGACCATCTCAATGAACATCTACACTCATAGAATCGAAACTTCATTGGGGGATGGCCGAGGCCTCCGTCCTGATTTTGAGATTACGTCCAATCAAGATGATCAGGATAATGAAAATAATTCTGACTCTTGGTTGGACATTTTACGATTCCCCCCCTCGCAGCTTCATAACATTTCATCTGGCTCCCTTCAAGTACGTTTTATGAAAATAGATTGAATTCTCTTTTCATCACTATCATCTCAAATTTGAGAGTTTTGAAGATGTCTTTTTTCTTTTTTATGAATCTATTGGATCAAGAGTGTCAAACTTCTTTAGTTTCTTTAGTTTGCCACCTTTGTTCGATCCATCTATTTCTTCTTTTTGCCATTTTATTTTTATTTTCGCTTGTTAATTTTTTTTCTCCGTAATTTCATATTCTTTTGCTAATTCTTGTTTAATACTTTGCTACTGATTTTCATTTTCCTTTATTCTTTTATTATCTTTTGTTTGATAATCAACTTTTTAAATGTGATGTGATTTTAGACTTCAATTGACTTGATATCCAGTTATTCTAATGAGCGCACTTCATTTTCTCATATAAGAAAAAATAATTTAAAAGAGATAGTTAAATATTATATTATCTATATATAAAATATATATACTTTTATCTTAATTTCTTTTATTTCCAAATAAAGGAAATAAAAAATAGTCAAGGTGAAACAAGAGGATAAATGAGATTTGAAATATAAATATATATATATATATATATTTTTTTTTGAATAAATTACTTCAACTCGGACGATGATTAATTGAGATTTTTGAATTGAAGACAGCATATTTTTAGGCAAAGCAAAGTTTTTTCAATTTTATAAGCAAGTATTACCGAAAATAGAATTCCATTTATTGTTTGAATTTTATTTTATTTACTTATATCTTCAAGAGACAAGAGACTTATCAAACAAGTTTTCAAGAGCCTATCTCGAGGAATCAAAAGAAAGGTGTTGGTTAATTATACAGAACCATTCATTGGCTTATAAAGTAAATAGATTTATTCCAACGAGTATCTAGACTCTTCCGTTTTCTGTCAGAAGTATGCAAAATATTAATATTTTTTCAAGTACGCCTGGCAGTAAGTAGAGTAGTTTTCTAAACTTGTTGAAACAGAACTATTGTTAAATAAAAATAGACCAAATTTGATTGAAAAAAAAGGTAGTTTTGGTTGGAGAGTCAGTGAACTTCCAAGTTGGACTTTGAATTTGATATCTCCAAGAAACAGCTCAAGCAGAATATCATCCAATTCTTGAAATCTGCAGGTTGAACCAATTATTTTTCAGAAATAATCGGCAAATAAAATTTCTGAAAAATAATTGGTGTAAATTATTATAACAAGCTGCAAATTTCATAGTAGGCTAAGCCTTCAAGAATTGGATGATAATTTGATGTTTTTTAAGGCATCTCTATATCTCTTTTTCGATATCTGGTGCCATTTTGTTCCCTCTCTATAACTTGACGTTAAATTCGATTTTTATTTAATTTAACTTCTCTCACGATTGATTTCAGGAGTCATCACCTGAACAAAGCCGAAATAATCTTACTCCACCTCGACGATCTCGGCAAACACGTGACGTTGCGACCATCTCTATGAATATTCATACACCTCGAATCGGACCTCCAATGGGAGACGGACGAGGACTCCGTTCTGATCTTGAGATCACATCAAATCAAGATGATCAAGCTGCTGAAAATAATCCTGATTCCTGGTTGGACATTTTACGGATACCGGGACCTCGCACGTCAATTCATAAATATCAGGTGAGATTTATTTATTTTAAATTCCATGTTCTGAACATTGTTTAAATATTTTAAGAATATTTTAATAATTTTGATTTTTTTTTTTAGATAAATAATTTTGTTAATGACGATGCTTGTGAATGTACTACAGAGATCACTGATATTTCTTTGGTAAACTATATATGATATATAAATTTATAATCTTAACTTGCAGGATTCAATTAATAAATGATATAAGGCATATATCAGCGTTTTAAAAACTTTTTATCACATTTTCTGAAATACTTTTGCGTGACCCATTAATACATTAAATGAAATATTGAAATTAAACATACACTATGACCAATCAACAAGGTAATATAATAGAAAAAAAATGAATAAAAAGACTGTAGATCAGACAAATTATACTATAGAATAACTTGGAATAGAAGAAATTAAGTATGCTGGGAGGATTAAATTAAGGTTTTGGAGAAAAGACAAACCAACGACTGCTTTCCACGTTAAAATGATTTATTGCCAAATATTTCGGAATCCATCCTCAGTGCATCAAATTTTATGATTGTGGAATGTTTTTCTAAATTATAAAAAGACCAATGGGACTTTGAGAAGCCTTTTCATAAATGGAGGGTATAACATTTAGTGAGCAAGTCACTGAGGGAAAAATAATATCTTTATATATATATATGAATGAATTATGTATTTATATTTTCAAACAAATTCCCACATTGACCCGCTAGCTAGAGTGTACGTTCTAATACTGTACATCTAATCAGTATTAGAACGTCTAATACTGTACATCTAATCAGTATTAGAACGTACAGTGAGGGACCCACCTATGCGTTTTCTACTTGTGATTAATTCATTGTTTTTATAAAAGAAAATGAAAATCTTTATTAGAAATTCTCTAGGTTTGTAGCATGAAAGTTTCCATTAAAAAATATATAATAGTTTTTTAAAAACAATGAAATAATCACAAGTAGAAATCGCATGGGTGGGACTTAATATTGTCCCTCACTTTACATTTGCCTAGCGGATCACTGTGGGAATTTGTTTTAAAATATACATAAATAATTGTATCGTATATATATATATATATATATATATATATATATAAAGATATTATTTTTCCCACAGTGACTTGCCCCCTAATATATAGCTTCTTATCAGAGTTGTTAGATTTTGACCAGGACACTGGTCAAAAGTGGTTAAAACTATTTATTTCAATAATTGAAATAAATTTTGTCCAGGGTGGTTCGGTTAAAACCAGGGTGATTAAACCGTCCTGGTTTTAATCTAATTTTGACCAGTGGTTTTTATTGAAATAAACAAATAAATTTCATTTATATTTCGGGAAAATTACATAAAACATAAATCATACAGAAATGGAAGTTCTAAAAAGGTGAACTTAAAAATAACTAAACAAATTTTATATTTACAGAAATTTCGGATCAATAGCTTCAATTAAAAGTTGAAAAAAAAATTCGACATAAAAAATCTGGTGTGATTGGCCGCACAACACAAACTTTCTCTTACATTGGCTAATTGAAAGTTGTTTGCTGTGCTTGTCACCGCAGATTTTTTGTATCAGGATATTTTTTTTTTAATTTAATTTAAGGCCTTTTTGGCATCGGAGGACATTTAGACCCCGTCCCTATTTATTCAAATTGATTGGAAAGAAAGTTTAAATTAACGAATATTTATTTCAATTTTTTGAGAAAATATGAATTTCAATAAAAATTCAGATCGTCCTGATACTAAAGTGTTCCATTGCGATGTGTCTAAAAATGGTTTTCGTATATTGTTGGATCTCTAGGAGCACTTTAAGTATTAAATCCCAGATTAGACAAGAACTTTTATTCGTATTAAGAATAGAAATACATAACTCAATTTTACAATATGATATCTATGAATATGACCTATCATCAGTCATTGACGAAAGAAGCTGCATAGTCAACTTGTGTATGAATATTAGTTGAATTCATTTTAATGAAATGTAATTTTGAATAAATTAAATTGTATTCTACAGAAATAATAATAATAATTTTGTCTTTTCAGACAGACGACGATAATCAAGATCAATCCCCAAGAGAAGAAAGAAGGGAAAGAAATGTGCGGCGAACTAGAACCGGATTAATGGAAGAAACAAATATAAGGTAAAATCTAGTAAAAATAACTTAAAAAAAGAGTAAATTTGTTCATAATAAAAAGAGAGTTGAATTTTATTTTAATATAATCTCTGGCAAAAACTTATTTTATTTTTAATTGATAAGAAAAAAGAGAAATTATCTACGGATTAAAAAATGAATATCTTAATTTTCTAGTGAATCCTCTTCGCCATCTAATCATCAAAATAATCCAATGACTTATAGCCGAAATAATGATCAACGAGATCAAAACAATAGAACAAGGAGAGTAACAGAAACTAGTCTGGGCATTGACAATGAAGCGTTCGATTATGATATATAATATTAAAAATAGTTTATTAAGATAATTTAATAAAATTATTTTTATTTTTTCCTTATTTTGTATGGATCTCATTATTATTTTATTTATAAGTTAGCAAATATGATATTTGCAGGATTAATAACAACTTAAAAAAGGTTTATATTTTAAATAAAATTAATAAGAAAAAAAAAAACAAAAAATAATTTAAAGGAGGAGAAAAAACTTTTTTTTTTTTTCTTGGCAGACAAAAGTAAATGAACAAACGAAAAAGGAGATTCGGACTCAACACGAACTCATTAATTTGCGTATCAGAACAATTATGCCTTTGTGCTAGGGTCAGTCACTTCGGATTAACACTTCTAAGCATTATACAATGGAATCCCGATAATTCGGAGCCCCATTATTCGTCACTCGTACAAACTTACCGTCATATACAAGCTGATAGCATTGTTTAGTATTTTATACAAATAATTTATGTATAATACACACCATCTGGCAACTCCACAATATGAGTCAATTCTTTGTCATTTGAGTTCATTCTGTGTGGACTGATGATGACGTTATTTAATTAAAGCTGAAACTGTTTTCTAAACAGAGAGTTTCATTTCGTGAAGACTAATTACCTGGCTGCCTGCTCCTTTCATCTCTGATTGATTCTACAGTATTTTATTGTAATGGTGGGGGGAAGAGAGCACAATCGGCCAGATTGTTCAAAAAACCTCCCCACTCCTCGAAAATTTTTCATAATTAAGTAAAGATCGAGAATCTGCCTCAGCCAGAAATGAGGCGCCCAGGGCCTTTTATAAAAAACCAAAGTAAGACTTTTTTTTATAAAAATAAAGTTATTTCTTCTCCTCTATATTATTATTATTTTTACTTTTGAAATTGTATATTACTATTTTTTATACTTAAAATGCTCTTAAATATCACCCGGCCTATTTTTAATTACTTCAGCTATTTCCGAATTGGTTAGTGACATTTTTTGTTTTGGTAAAATGGACAATAAAGAGATATTCAAGTCATATAAAGTTGGTCTTTAATATAAAAATGAGAGTTGGGTGATATAGGCTTATAATCATGGGCGTAACTAGAGAATTTGGCTGGGGGAGGGCATGGGACCAGCCATCCTCCGGGGGGCTTGGAAAGCCCGATATTTTTTTTGGGGAAGGGAGGCGCCCCCCCCCCCCCCCCTAGTTACGCCCATGCTTATGATATTGGCTATAATAAATTACGGAAGTATTGGGTGGTCAAATAAAAGTCATTGAATACGAATAATTAAAATGAAACCCGAAACTTCGAGGAAATCAAAATTCAAACGCCTTTATTTGATTGCTCATTAATTTCAGTAATAGTCAAATGTAATTTATATATATATATATAAATACCTAGTGTTCATATAATAATTTAAATGATAATATTAACTGCGATACTCTTAGTAAGTAATTTATCCTTATATTTTCATAGTAAAACTTAAATAAATAATTTCAAGACTTATTTTTGCATTTAATAAAATAAAAAGATTAGTATATTAACGAAATGAAAATAGATTATTTGTTCATCTTTGTTGGTTCACTTTGATACAAATTCACCAGTCTGTGATAGAAAGTTTATGAAATTCATTATCGTTATTTTTCAGATTTGATTTGATCACGTAACTAGGCGGTGGCATTTTGACAGATGTCCAATGTGCGAATATTTAAAGCGCAAATTCCTTGTTATGCCTCAGATTTAATATATACAAATTTATTATTATGCTTCGTTTAAGAGCTAATGCTAAATACAGGCAGATTTAATATATAGGCCTATATAATTTATAAAAATAATTAACAAATAAGTATATATGTAAGATATTCAATTTTAAAAATTATATTTGAGAACTAATTTCTTAAAAACTTTCACAAATGCTATTATTATCATTATATAAATTTAAATATATATATATATATATTTATTTACTGTTTAACTGTGTTAATTTATTTTGGAATAAAATACATTGTTTCTAACATCTCAAGCCTTCTTCAGGTTTGTTACAACAAAAACCTGGTGGAACTGGTCGCATAGCACACAACTTTCTCTTACCTTTGATAATTGAAAGTTGTGTTCTTTGCTTGTCCCACCCAATTTTGTATGCCGACATATATTTAGTTTCTGACAGTACTGTACATGAGATAAAATTCAAAATGTGAAATATATAAACATAGAAAAACATTTGTATCCTGTTACCATGGTATCCTATCTTTTCTATGAAGTACAAGAGTAAAGTGGTCTTCAGAAGATTTCAATGACAAAAAGAGAATACACTTTAAAAAGCATCTGAAAAATAATTGAATTTTAAATTTTAATCAAAATCGTTGGAGCGAATTTTGAGAAAATCGAAAAAAACTGAAAAAGTCTTAGTAAAGTACTAGTAGGCCCTACTTTTTGGCCGATTTTCTTCAAAAGCTTATTTTCACGCCTCAGGTGGGGTGCGTAAGCCTCCTAGCTCATTTCCTTCTTGCTTTAATTTGAACACAGAGAGACACATTCAGATAGACCATTTTGCAGGAGCCACTTTTATGGACCTCAAAACGTGTATTTCCATCAAAATCTCGACAACGAATTTTCGATATGAATTCAATACTTTTAATATTCTTCATGACAATTTTGTTAATAAATACTTGTAAAATATTCAATATGCCAAAAATCAAATATGTATATTCAGTACGAAATAAAGTCCCGTACCGGGATCCTATTTTCTATTAAATTTCTCTTCTCTTATTTCTGACCCTTATTGGACTGACTCTTCCTTGAATATTGTTGGCTCTTACCATTTCTACATTCTAGTTTAAGTTTGAGTACCATATTAGTTTTAGTGCAAAAACTAATTTAAAGATATCAGGAGAACTAAGGTAAACACACCATTAATGGGCCAGTAGATGGCCATTTTGAAAAGAAGATAAAAAAATAAGAATTCTGTGGGATATTTTGAAATGTTTGCATATACAAAACAAGTTGTGTCTTCTGTGCATCTATTCCGAGCATCAGCGAATCCGTTGTATTGATGCAAAAGAAATTTTTGTTATGGATGCATCAATACAACGGATGCGCTGATGTTCGGAATAGATACACTGTCTGTTGAAAATAATGAAGGGAAGGAAAAGAAGTAGGCCTACTGCCAGTCGCAACTAGGGCAGCTCGTGGTCGCCATCCACGTACCACGTACCCCCAAGATGTGGGGCCCTGAGCAAGTGGTAAGTCCCTCATGGTAGACGGGAAACACCAGAGGCGTGGCTGTTATATTAATGTTTATAGGTTTCAAAAATGGGAACAGAAAAGCCCATTGTGAAGAATATTAATTATATAATAAATAAAATAATTATTTATAATAATTTGAGAGGAATAACAATCTTAAGATCTTATTTTACCTTCAAATAGGAATGACTTTTCAAAAAATAAAAATCACAAAAGACCAAAATATTTATGATCACCCTATATTAATTGATAAAATTTGATAAAGTATATGAATGGAGGCGATTCTTGTTAATTTATGAATGAAAACTGGGGAGAATTCTCTATTGCTACAAATTTATTTTATTTAAGTTTGATTTAAAACAAATATAAATAATTAAAAATAATTTATTATATTTTTTTTTATACGAATTAATTTATTTAAAAAAGAAAAAAGAAATAATTAAACATCCAGAGGGAGGGAAGGGCCGATGTTTTTAGAACGGCATTCGCTCTTGCTCGCCATTCATAATCATGGCGACTTACAAGAAAATTGAAGAGGGACTCGAACATATAAAAGCAGCCGAAAAGAGGTAGATATTGCTTATTTATATCACATATTTAATTATTTTTCATTTTGTTATTTACTCTTTGATATATAATTCGCACTTTACCCTATGATTAATAATAATAACCGCTTTTGCCTTAGAGAGGTTAGACTTAATGTCATCATAATTAAAAAATAATTGTTAATCAGCATTATTAAAGTATAAAGGGAATATATAGAATTGTATTTATATATATAATTTAAAATCACTTTGCTAGTATTTATATAATTGAAACAATCAACGGTTTAGATATTTTTTGATCCACTATTGTTATATTTTAACAATTTAACATTTTTATTATTGTCATAGGTTGTCCCTTCCCCCCCGGAACTTCATTTTACTTTCTCTTTTTGTATTAAATTCCTGCGGTTGCTAACATTCTGACAGAGTATTTGTTCCAAAAATGTGTTTAATGCAATAAGAGTGTCAAATTAATCTTATCTCTCAAATTAAATATGTGACCGTTTACATGAAAAGGTACCAAATCTTCATCGGGGTCAAAATTGAGTTTTTATGCTTTCTGTACAGAAAACATCCTGCTGAGTAAGCCGGTATTTTTATAATTTTTTATCATTTTTTGTTTGGAAGATATGAATTTTAAAATTTGGTTATGAAAAATCACTTTAATCAAGACAACTGCGGTAACCATAAGGGTTGCCATATTCAGTACCAATGTAATTACATTATTTATTTACCGGTACTCTCAAATTTATTTATCATAGTTGGACTAAATAGTAAATAGCCCTCTAGTTGTCAACAAAATTAAAATAATTTAGGCGACGATTTTAGTGTGACAGGAAACGAGTTCCAGATCCTCACAGAATGGACGATGAATGAGTAATCTTAAATATTAGACTTATGAAGAGGATTCCGATCCAGTTCTTCGTTGTATATCATATTTTTAGTTTGTTTATAAATTCCCTGTTCTTGAAAAATTTATTTAGAATATATATTCGTCCTTGGGATAGTTTCATCCAATATCATTTTACCTAGATTGTGGGAACCTGGAGCATATCCTTCAAACTAAGAAAACTTTCGCATTTAAAGCAAGACTAAAATTAAAATCAAAACGTTGAAAAACTTATGGAAAATTTCGAATAGAATAAAAGAAAAACAAAAAAAATGTATATCTTTCTAACTACCTGCTGGCCCTCGGGGCTTGGTGTAGGGGTTAGCGTGTTAACCTCGTATACCAAAAGTCGCGGTTTCGTACCCAGGAGTCCGATGATTTTATTTAAGCCATTTGGATACCAAATGACTTGAATAAGAATGCCTGGACCCCCAATATGTATATTAAACAATAACGGATATCGTCAAAGTCTTAAATGACCTGAGTTGCCGAAAAGACTGTGTGAATGTGTGTGTGTTTAAAAAAAAACTACCTGCTGAACATCATTCAAAATAGGAACTTCGACTAAAACTGCATATTACTATTCACCGATTTTTTTAGAAATAAAACTTTTTTGGTATAAAATATAATCAGAAGTTTGGAAAGAGCATATACGGGAGCAGCAAAATGCTGAAAGGATTTGGCATCCAAGGGCTTTCTTTGCTTTGCTGCTCCCGTAATTGCTCTTTCCCTACTTGTAACATCAACTGCACCTTCTCTCCAGATCATATCTCCTGCTGAGTATCATAGAGGCGAAAATCCGAAATTGAACAATTCGAGAAAAGACGTTTGAAAGTTTTATAAACATATATACATTTAAATAGCCGGGGAACAAATGAATAGGCCATAATCAATAGGAAAGAATGGAAATATAATTTCGCCACTTTGCCACTCAAAAGAGAAGACGTTTTGACAACGTTTGATAAGCCTAACTCAAAAATTGAATTTTCGGACTTTGGCCTCTATGATTCTCAGTAGGCGAGATAATCACAATAATATACTGGATACTCATTCTTACATCTCCTGAATTCATAAAATATAATTCACACAGTATATTAATGACACACCAATAATTTTTAATTTCTTTTATTGAATATATTTGGTGTTTGTTTAAGCCTTAAAACTTCACTTCTGAAATGGAGGCCGGATTATGAAATAGCAGCTGAGGAATACAGTCAAGCAGGTATGTTTCTATTAGCCTTAAATTTTTATTGTTACATTTTTTAAATTTTTTTCTCTCTTGTAGCAACCTGTTTTAAAAATGGAAAATCATTTGAACAATGCAAAGAATGTCTTCTTAAAGCTGCTGAAGCTCATAAACATAATAGATCGTATCCTTTAAAATTAATCTATATTTTGTCAAGTTTTACTTATCTTTCATTTTAAAATAAAAAAAAATAATAACTTCTTTTTATAAATCAAGACAAAATTTTATATATTTTTTTAACATATTCTCAGTATTTATCATGCTGCTAAGTAAGTATTTTTTATTTTTTTTTTAAAGTTAAGATACGTATCTTGAATAAAGGTCTACTTAATTTATTAGTATTTTTCCAATTATTCAACACTGTTTTTTTTTTTTTTTTATTTATTTCAAAATATGTTTAAGGTCCTTGGAACAAGCCATTCTCATCTGCAAGGACCTGGGAGATCTCCGAGATGTTTGTCAGCTTGCAGAACGAGCATGCATCATGTACCAACAACATGGCTCTCCCGATGCTGGCGCTGCAGCTCTTGATAAAGCAGCTAAACTTCTGGAAAAAACCCAACCTGATCAAGCACTCCGATTGTATCAAAGAGCTGCAGATCTCGTTATGGTGAGATTTTTTTAAATTAACTTTCTATAACCTATTCAACTATTTTAATTTCATTGCCCTGTTTTCATGGGCGTAGCCAGGGGAGGGCAGGGGGGCAACGCCCCCCCCCCCGGCTTGTCCTAAAATTAAAAATATATATATATATATATATATTTTCCATTTTTTCCAATCCAATACATTAATTTAATTTTTTTTTTATTTAAATAAATAATTAATAATCTATCTATATATTAATTGCAACCCCCCTCTCGGCCTAACGAGGGGTTGCCCCCCCCCCTAACAAGATGTCTGGCTACGCCAGTTATTCCCTGGCTACGCCCATGCTTGTTTTATTTTATATAAAATAGAAAATAGAAAATTGGTTATTTAATAAAATTATAAATATTGTCTTTGAGAAGTTGAAGGATTAATTTAGTTCAAGCATATTTTAGCCCTCGGGGTTGGTGTAGGAGTTAGCGTGCTAGCCTCATATACCAAGAGTCGCGGGTTCGAACACAGGCAGTCCGATGATTTTATTTAAGCCTTTTGGATACCAAATGTCTTAAATAAGAATGTCTGAACCCCCAATATGCATATTAAATCAATAACGGTTATCGTAAATGTCTTATATGGCCTGAGTTGCCGAAAAGACTGTGTGAATGTATGTGTAAGTGTGAGTATGAATGAGAAAAAGAGGTGTTTTTTATAAAAAAAAAGAAGCATATTTTAACATGTATAAAACTATTTTTTTGAATAGATTGAAGATAGCCCGAGGCAAGCTGCGGAGTTTATGTCTAAAGTTTCTCGACTTATGGTCAAATTGAGAATGTAAGTTTCTCTAATACGCTTAATAGGTATGTTATAATAAGTTTTTGAAAATACTCTAAATGAATTTTATTTTCAGGTTTGATCAAGCAGCTGATGCTATTCGACGAGAGATTGGTCTTCATCAGCAATCTGAATATACATTGGCTATTGGTCGCCTTGCTGTTGTTCTTGTTCTTGTCCAGTTGGCTAGAGAAGATTACGTGGCAGCAGAGAAAGCATTTAAAGAATGGGGAAATTGTTGCGAAGCTCCAGAGGCAAGTGTATATAAAATTTAATATAAATTATAAAAAAGTCAGTTAGTTTTTAAAATATCAGAAACAGCCTGTCATAGAGCAAAGTATATGCTTTTCAAATAGCAGCACAGTCAAGTTCTATTGATTTCGCACCTTTGCTATTGTCTATTTCTTTATTTGAAATTATTTTGTTTATTTTATTTAATAAAAATTTGTATAATTTTTCTAATTCCTCGTAAGGGGCTTCAGGAGGGCACATTGAATCTTTAATGTTAAACTACTGAGGCATTTTAAAGAATTTTTTTTTTTAATGATTTAAATTCGTGAGCATTTTACATAAGATAATACTTTTTTTAATTACGATTAATTAACAAATATTTTTTTAATATTTATAGAAAATGCAAAAAAAAAAAAATATTATGAAAATTGTAATTTTTTTTTTTTAATCTAAAAATGTAAAAATCATTAATATCCAACCTATAATAATTATTAATAATTAGATAAAGTGGTGACCAAGTCAAAAATAAATTTCTTATTTATTTTAAAATTAACTGCCAAATAGTTCAGCACTCTTGTAAAAGATGGCAGGCTAGTCTAACAGCCGGCATTTCCAGATCACTTATAAGCCTATTTTTATGCTGTTATAAATGATATATAATATATAATTATATTTATAAACTATTCATTATTAAAAGATTAACGAAAATCCAACAAATACATGAGATTAAATTTTTTGTAGTTGCCCGTAAGGATGATCAATTTAATCATTATAAGGACCGTCGGTCAAAAAATAAATATTTATCCGTATTATCCGTTTATTTGTAATATTTTGACCCCAGTGATATGGAATCATCTTCAGTACAATCACAGATGTTTTGCAAATCGTTACTTTTTCCCTGCTTTTATAATCCATAATAAAAATTGCATTCATGGAATGCTCAGCTATTTTGTCATATTGGATAGAAGAAAGAAACGATTTGCAAAACATCTCTTGATTGTACTGAAGATATTTCCATATCACTGGGGTCAAAATATTTACAAATAAACGGATAATACGCAAAAGTATTTATTTTTTGGCCGACGGTCCTTATAATTAAATTGAACATGAGATTAAATATAGCTCTACCATCCTGTCATCTGTTGGCAAATTTTCGTAATATTTTGGCTTTTTGGCTAAATTTTCAAGACCTAATGTCATCTTATCGACAAAAGCATGCGAACAGCTTTGCTTCCCGAAGCGCCTTAAATATTATTATCATCTAACATTAAATAACAACCATAAAAGATTTTACTTATTTTTTTCTCAGGTGCAAACCCTGGAGATGCTTCTACAAGGTTTTGATGAAGAGGATCCAGATATGGTTCGTCAGGCACTGAACAGTTCATTTATTAAGCATATGGATATCGAATACGCTAAATTGGCCCGTGAGTTGCCTCTGCCGAAACCGTTGACTTCTGTTGCTGCTCCGAAAGCGAGTGTAAGGGAAAATGCAGCTCCTTCTTATGTTTCACCAAATGCAGCTTCCTTGGGCGCCGGCGCTGCTTCATCCAATGCTGAGGTATTTTTCTTTTTTTAAACTATTGATTCTTTATTGATGTTTTTACTTTTTTTTACTTTGGATATATAAATGAAATGGGAAAAATGTATGTATGTATGTATATATGTATATGTTCTATAGAAATCCACAATTTTCAATGAATCTTTTTCAAATTAAGTACACATATAGTACTTGAAACGGAGAGTAACTTGGTAATAATTTGAATCTCTAGTTGTTCCTGGGGAATTAATTATAATCAAATTTGTTGAATATCTGAATAAAAATTTCGAAGGCTTTTCCCCTATATATAGTTGCACCCGGCGGTACCTACATTTTTCGCTTATTTAAATTAATAAATACTTGGTTATATGTTTTTCATAATTACCTCATGGACCAACACATGATATATATAATTCTTTATATATATATATATGGAAAAGCTATGTCACAATCTGGACATCCATGATCTGCCCCCCCCCTGGACGACCATGATCTGCCCCCCTCTAGATTTGATCCTGGCCCTTGAATATAGCCTATATCATTTATAACAGCATGAAAATATATAAATATAAGCTTATAAGTGATCTGATAATGCCGGCTGTTTCACTAGCCTGCCATCTTTTGCAAGAGAGCTGAACTATTTGGCCGTTAATTTTTAAATAAATACCTAAATTACTTTGTCACCAATTTATTTAATTATTATAGGGTGGATATTAATGATTTTTATATTTTTAGATTTAAAAATAATTACAATTTTCATAATAGAGTTTTTTTTTTTTGCATTTTCTATAAATATTAAAAAAATATTTTTTAATTAATCGTAATTAAAAAAAATTTTTTCTATTATGCAATATGCTCACGAATTTAAATCATTTAAAAAAAACCGCATAAAAAATACGTTAAAATGCCTCAGTAGTAGTTTCGGACTAAAGATTCAATGTGCCCTCCTGAAGCCCCTTAATTTCTTTCTATTTAAATTTGTTCATTTCATTTATAATGATGATTTTTTTTAGGATGAAGAAGAAAATTCACCTAAAGAAGCTAAAGATGAAGACGAATTTGAAGGAGGCCTCTGCTAAAAACTAGACCTAATGGCATTCATTACATCATTACCTTAACTAGATCTCAAAATGAAATATAAGAAAAAAAAACAAAGCTAAAGATTATTTTTTTATTAATTTATATTTTCAGTTTTTTTAATTCAATTTTTTGTAAATTAATCCAACTATTTTTTGACAATTCCATCATATTAATATTAATTGCTCCTAATTTATGACTTAATTAAATGTGATATGTTCTACCATTTAGATTATAGAAAAGAAAATATCTTTCAAATAAATAGATATTTAATTTTATTGTAAATTTTGTATGATATATAAATAATATAAAGTCTTAAGTAAAAAAAAAACGATTATATAAATATAAAAATATATAATCATTTTTTTAAATAATTTATTTTTTAATGTATTTTTTTTTCTTTAATTTATTTTAAGCATAAAGCACTTGTAATAATTAATGTATAGGCTGATTGGAGAATTCCAAATCAATGTTAATTTATATATTATAAATGTTATATTTTAACTCTATTAACATCTTAGAAAAAAAAATATATAAAAATGTCTTATCAATTGGATTTCACAAATTCTTCAATCTAGTATTTGGAGAAGCATATTTCCCATTTAAGCTTCTCCATTTCGGGCTTAAAAACCCATCAATATAAATATATATATACTTTTATTAGTATAAATGTATTTATATATATTATTATTAAAATATTCTCTTCCAGAGATTTAATAGAATAGGCGGAGATAATCTTTTTTTAAAGAAATTTTTTATACATTTCTATCTCTGCCAATTTATAGATTTCTCTAGGGGCTCAGGGTGATCTAGGAATTTTCTATTCAATCTTTGGGAAAATATATCCCTCTTATATATATATAAATATCTGAAAATATATATATTTAGATATATGTATATATATATTATAATCTTAACTATTATTATTATTCAGCCGATATATAATTAAATACTTTTACAATCATTCTCCATGTTATCAATAGATAAATATATTCATGTTGATAGATTTTAATATTCTATTGCTTATTCTATCTATAAATATATATAAGATATGTATTAAATATTATTGATTTTTGTTTCTGAAAATAAATAAAAAAAAAGTGTAAAACAATTTTTTTTTTTTTAAATCTTTTCGCCCTCTGAGGCCATTTAGACCCAGTCCTCATAGGCGCAGGAACTGGGGGAGGGGGGCAAGGGTACATTGCCCCCCCCCCCCTGGCATCCTATAGGGGGGGGGGGCAAAATTTTTTCTTTTATTTCATTTATTTTTAAAAATGATATAAACTGCTGGACAAAAGTATTGCATACAATTTAAAAATGTTGTAATTTGAAATTAAAATCTATTATTATATATTTTTTTTTTGGACTTCTTGGTGGGGAAACCAAACGATTTATTGAAACGTCTTCTAGGTACTGCAGTACAACTCGAGCAGGGTGACATCTGGCGTTGTCTTGCATAAATAAAAAATTATCACCGACTCTTCTGGCAAATGGCACAACATATTGCTGGATAGCATTAAGATACCTCTGGGCATTTAATGTACCAGCATCAACAATGTGCAACACTGTACTGGCATCAAAATTTATGCCTCCCCAAACCATAATCCCACAGCCGCCAAAACTTTTTTGGGGAGATGTTAACTCCTGCATACCTCTCCCCTTGTCGCCTCCATACTCTCATCCTTCCATCTGGAGAGAATAGAGTGAATATAGTGAATTTTGCGACGATTATAAGTAAATATAAAATAAATATATAATTTAAAATGAAAAATTGTTTTTATAATTCAAATTACAACATTTTATTACATTTTTCAATTTTATGCAATACTTTTGACCAGCAGTTTATTTTTACTTTTGAAAAATAAAATCTTCTAAATTAAAAAAAATTAAAAGAGTAAGAAATTCATTTTTTTCCAAAAATTTTTGATAAAATCACTACCAAATTTTTTAAAATTTTAATTTTATTAAAATTGTGATTTTATTTAAAATTTTTAAAGTTTTATAGTAGATTTGTTTTTGTTTTATACTATTTTAACATATTAAATAATTTTAATTTTCTAAAAAAAATTTTTTTGTCCCCCCCTAATTCAAATTTTTTCCGGCGCCCCTGGACCGATACGGTATACAGTAAAGGTATCGATACCTCAGTTAGTATCGTTTCATCTCTAAGTAAAGGTGTCCCAAACAAGATTTCCAAAAAAGCCCGAGATTTCAATCAAAAAAAAAAAAAAAAAAAAAAATCGAAAAAATTTTTTGGGCAAAATTCATATCATTTAACCTTTTTTATTTTTTTTTAAATAAACATTTATAACACATTATATGAATGAATATATTATGAATCTTAATTCATATTTCAAAAAAATACCAGAGATTTTGGGAAAAAGAGAGGTTTTGGGTAAGGTGCTGGGGTGAGGCCGGGGGGCTCAACGTCGGGACAGTGGTGGGGGTTGGTTTATTTATTAATTTGGAAAGATTAATTGAATACTATGTTTGATTTGTTTATAAGGTGGGCCGTTCCTGGCGGTACTGCAATACCAGGTCAACCCGTGACGGAGGTGGAGCAAGCCCCTAACACTCCATCAATTTCCAAAAATCAGTTTAATATTCTGGTTCCCCGATGGGGAACGTATCAGATATTAAGCTGATAAGAACAGATACTACACTTTGATCTTAGCCAAAAGGCCGAGAAGCGATAACAATAAAATATTTTACCATTAATATATATTAACAGACCCAAAAAGTTAGTCCCCTGAGTGCCACCTTGAGTCGCCGTCTGACATCTAGCGGCCATTAGGCGAACCAATACCCTTCTCTCGCTGAAACTTATTTATTCATTATAAATATTATTCTTTATATTATATATTACTTTAAATTTTATTATTTATATTATTTTTAATTAATAAACAATAAAATTACATGCTGCGACACCCGATTACCTGAAATCGATAATCTTCTAAGAGATATGAGTGGATTACGTTATTACTGAATATTCAAGTGAAATTCAAACCATTAGGGCGTTTTAAAATGTTTGCAAAACAAAATATTGCATTTTAACATATATAAATTAAAAATAATGATGCTCCGAAAGGGTAGATTTAAGAAGGGGTGTAGGAGTAGGTCAAATAAATTTTTTAATACAATTTAAATTAATTTTTTCTCTTGATAATTTACCCCATAAAGATAAAACTTGTACTGGCTCTCTTATAAGGGCGAATACAAGGGGGGGGAGTAAAGGGGGTAATTACTCCCTTCCCCAAAAAAATTAATACTTAATTATTTTATTTATATTCTGGTAAACAAGTACAGAATGCACCTTTAAATTACCGAAAATAAGAGAAAGTATTGTGCACCAGTCAAGGGCGGATCCAGAGGTGTTTCTCGGGGGGGGGGGGGTAATCTGGTGTGACTCGTCGCACAGCACACTATTTTTTTTTAATTTCGGTAATTTAAAAGCGCATTCTGTATTTGTTTGCCAGAATATAAATACACATCAAATTTTTAAGTATTAATTTTAAAAATTTTACATTAAAAATAAATTTTTTCGCGAAAAAAAGGTATTTTTTTCGAATCTCGGGGGGGGGGGTAATTACCCCCTTTCCCCCCCCTGTATCCGCCCTTGGCACCAGTCACACCAGATTACCTTCTCACAGGGACGCCGGAACGAATTTGAATCAGGGGGGGGGGGGGGGCAAAAAATTTTTTTTTAGAAAATTAAAATAATTTAATATGTTCAAATAGTATAGAACAAAAACAAATCTACTATAAAGCTTTAAAAATTATTATATTATAAAAATAAAATAGAAATAAATTTATTAAAATTATTTATGATTTATATAAATTTCCCACCTTACATAATAATTACTCAAAGTTTCAAAGATTAAATAAATAAAAATTTTACTTCGCTTTTATATTTACTAATATTTATCAAATTATTTGTAGTTATAATTAGAAAAAATAGGGAACAGACGAGGAGAACTTATGAGTCAGAGTTTTTATCAAAAAACAAGCGACAATCACAATTCGTCGGTGGCACTTGATAAGTTGAGGTTAAAGAAAAAAAATTCTTAATGTATTTTACTTTAAATGTTTAATTAAATCTTTTTATTTGTTAAAAATCATCAGCAAATGATGATTACAAAATTTATTTTTATTCATTCCAAATTTTTTTATTCTTAAATTCAAAAAGATCTATTCTAACCTCACTTTTATAACTGTCAAGTTTTTTTGATTTTATATTAAATAATTTTTTGATTTAATAATGTCCCTTACAAAACGAAATACAATTAAAAATTCCTCCGAAATAAAAAATACAGCAATTGTTAAGGAGAAAAATTCTTCAACAAAACTAATACAATTTTCCGATGATGGCACAGTGTCATTTTTCTGGTAATTATTCACTTTTTCTTTTTCCAAAATTTACATATGATATTTAATAATAAAATGAATGTTTTTTTTTCAGGCGTGCTCATACAATTACAGTATTATGCATTTTTATCACAACTCTAGTATATGTAACATTCTTCGAACATGTTGTACAAGACACTAATTACAATACTAAAAGGTAATATTTCTATTAATACAAGCAAATTCTTTCATGATCACATTAATTTAACCAGTTCTAATTTTAAAGGAGCATATATTGTTTGGATAATATATCATAAAAAGTAAAAATTAAGAAAAGCTGAATAGGCTAGGGTACCCAATCAAGACTCTTGTGGATGGCAAAAGCTTAGAGGATAAAGGAGCAAGCAGCCAGGTAGTTAATCTCCACGAAATGAAACTCTCAGTTGAGGAAACAGTTTAGATTTTAATGAAATATAACCATCATCAGTCCATTTATCGAGAGTGTGAGCTCAAATGACGAAGCATTGAGTCATATTGCGGAGTTGTCAGTATATGTGTATTATACATATACAATTATTTGTATAAAATACAAAGCAATGCAATCAGCTAATACGATGCCCAAAGTTTGAGATTAATCAAACAATTTTGTATCTCCGCAATATGACTCAATGCTTTGTCATTTGAGCTCACACTCTCGATAAATGGACTGATGATGTTTATATTTCATTAAAGCCGAAACTGTTTCCTCAACAGAGAGTTTCATTCCAAAAACTAACTACCTGGCTGCTTGCTCCTTTATCCTCTTATTGTTAAATATAACAGCCACTTTATTTCTTCAAAAGCTTAGACATTTTTGGCAGCTCTGCAGAAAAGGCCTCGAGTAGTATTGAGCGGGGCTTGGACCTTAGAACATTATTTAAAACAACTTCCTGGGGCCTCAACCTAATTCGTCCTTACAGTAAAGATCTCCTTAGAAAAAATAGAAATTAAAACTTTAGGGGATTTTTAGAACCCAAGCCACGCTACGCTGCCTTTTCCTTGAGGCTTAAACTGCACCGAAATTTATCATATCATCGTTCTCTAAAAGAAGAATTTTTCTTGCTTAAAGTTGTGGCTGGTTATGAACGGTTGGAGAAATCAGCCAAAGTGGAAGTGCCCGAGGTTCAATAAAACTCCCAGAATAAGACGTTTCGTCTTGAATTTATTTGGCCATCTTTCATCTCTGATCCTGGGCTCAGGAATTTTGTAAGAAGCAAATAAACTTTATTATTGGCAAATCCAGGTTCAATCACATGGGGACCAAATCAATTCTGGTCGAAACGTCTTATTATTCTGAGAGTTTTATTGAATCTCGAGTTTTCCATTCAGTCGTTCAGCACCATTAGGATGTGCTTAGAGCATTGAGTAGCTTCCACTTAAAAGTAGAATGTCAAAAATAAATTAAAATTCCTTTTATTTTTTTTCAGAGGTATTTCGTCATGTGTATTAGTTTTTATTCTTCTGGGTGTGACAGTGACTCCTGATGGACTATTCAAAAGACCTCATCCGGCTTTTTGGAGGCTATCACTTTGTTGTAGTATTGTTTACGAATTAGCTCTCATCTTTGTACTTTTTCAGGTAGGCTATATCATCTCAAAAATATTTTGCATTTTTAATGTATACTACTTTTTTTCCCTTCTTAACTCAATTTATGGGCGTAGCAGCGCGGGGCAGGGGGGATAATGCCCACTCCCCTGGCTTGTCCTGAAAATTTTCTATCTATTAAAAACAAATATATTTTTTTCCCATTGTGTTTTATTTTTTAAATGAGCTTATATATATAAAGAAAATAATTAATAATAAATAATTAATAATCTATGTATATATTAATTTCAAACTCGCTCGAATTCCTAAATAATTAATATATTCAATTTATATTTTAAACATTTTTCTATTATAATTTAATATCTATTTTTATTTAATATTTTTTAGACCAAGAAAGATGCTATTAGATTACTAAAAGAGCTTGATGATGAGTTAGGTGTTCCTCTTAAAGAAAAAAGTTACGGTGGTAATTGTCGTATTTATGATCACGAAAATCCTTCTGATCCATTTCATAATGTTTGGGTAATTATTTATTTATATAAAATAAATTTAAAAAAAAAACTTAATATAATTGTTATTTATTTTTTTTAGGATAAAATGGATTTATTTGTCCCTCTACATTTTGTCGGCTGGTGGTGCAAGACTCTAATTTTAAGAGATTGGTGGCTCTGCACGGTCTTATCAATTACGTTTGAACTTCTTGAATATACCCTAGAACATCAGTTACCTAATTTTAGCGAATGTTGGTGGGATCATGTAAGTAAATATTTCCACATATTCTTTTTTTCTTATCTTTTTAAAGTAATTATTTTTAACTTTTTTCAGTGGATAATGGATGCGTTAGTTTGTAACGGATTAGGAATCTACCTTGGATTAAAAACGTTAGATTATTTTTCAATGAAAACTTACCTTTGGCGAAGTTTATGGACCATTCCAACATATAGGTAAGCTAATAAAATTGTGTTTTTTTTTTATAAATATATTCTTGATAATTATATTCATTCGATTTGATTGTAGAGGAAAATTCAAGCGATTTGTTGCACAATTTGGACCATATACTTGGATTGATTTCGATTGGAAAGCCACATCTAGTTTAGGCAGATGGTTAGCGACTCTATTTATAGTATTTATGGTAAGAAATGAAAATATTTTAAATAAATGTATCTTCTTTTCTATAATTATATACTGTACTAGCCGTGCCGCCCGCCTTCTTTCCCCTGGACCCCTCGCCACTCTTTTGAGAATTCGGGGACCCGATTATTTTTTCTGGACTCTCCATAACGTCTCCTTATCTCAATAAAAAATTTCGTTTCAAAATTCCAACGGGAAGTTGGTCAAACAGAACGTGGCTCTCCGCTATTATACTATATATATATATATATATATGTTCTGGAAGATTTCCGCGACCGGATATATACGAAGATAAGTTTTCTCGGGGTGCGCTTCTCGGGGTGCGAATTTTGAGTTTCCAGCGGCCACAATTTTTTTTTTTTTAATTAAAGCTATTAAAATATCTACAACTTATAGAAGCCCTTTTTTGATTTTGAAAAAAAATAAATTTTTTTTAGATTAATCGCATTAAATAAAAGATATTTTAAAAAAATTCGCTCTATATCTTATAGATAATTAAATTAGTAATCATTGTGTTAAAAAATAATTAATTTTTTACCGTTAATTAATTAGCTGGAATCTTTCAAGATTCAAGAAATGGAATAAATCCGTTGTATTTCTATGGGAAAAACTAACGCTATCTCTTGCCGCCTATATACTGAATCGTGTTCTAACGGTTTTTCGAGACGCGCACCTTAAGTCGCGTGGGATATTGAGAATTATCCGACGTTTCGGTTCTCCTTTTGGAGCCATTTTCAAAAGAGAAGGGAGGAGGTAATGGTGGAGGGGGTTGTTTACGGGTTCGCAGTCTTGCTGTTTCCCAGGTCAATTTGGTGGATAACTCAGAGGCGTGGATTGGTCTCTGAGAGCTGGAAGAAGGTTTGTTATGTGTAATTGTGTTTGTGATCGGTTTAGCTTGATCACGGAGCCTCAATCATCCACCGAGTCATCCACCAAATTGACCTGGGGACCAGCAAGTACTGCGACCCCGTAAAGAACCCTCCTCCACCATTACCTCCTAACTCCCTTCTCTCTTGAAAATAGCTCCAAAAGGAGAGCCGAAACGTTGAGTAAATCTCAACATCCCACGCGACTTAACCCGAGAAAACTTATCTTGCATGTATATATATATACTGTAAATATTGAAATTCCTCTTCTAGGGAAAACTTTGAATTCAAAATTATATATTTTTGGAAAATTATTTTGTATTTCATTTTTGTCTTTCCTTATTTTATTTTTAGATTTTTTTTTTCAAATTTTTTTTTCCACCCTCTAACTAAATACACTGAATTAAAGATGTAATTTTTTTCTTTTTTCAGGTTTCCCTAGCAGATTTAAATACATTTTACCTTAAATACACTTTATGGGTTCCTCCTGATAATTACTTAAATTTAATCCGTCTTGTTTTTTATATTATTTGGGGAGCTGAGGCTCTTCGAGAAGTCTATCAATATTTAGATGATCCGTAATTATCAGCTATTTTTTTTTATTTTGTTAATTTTTTTTATTCTTAAGATTTAAATAAATTTTTTTTTTGTTTTTAGTGATTGCACCAAATTTGGTCGCCAAGCTTGGATTATAATAGCTATTATATCTACTGAATTTTTAATTGTAGCCAAATTTGATTGGGATACTATTTCAAAACCAATTCCAAAGCACATTATACTTTTTTGGATTTTAGGAATTCTCTCAATTCTAATTTGGACAATTTGGCATTTTGTTTATAAACAACGTTCTGGGTGAGTATATTTAGAGCAACTTTTGTTAGAAAGAACCCCTTTATAATTTATTAACAGAACCGTCACCAGGATTTAGTTCTGAAGCGGCTGTCCAACGATTAGATTAATAGAAGAGAGGATTGCAGCCAGACAGGAGAGTATCTATCTCAAAATCTCAATGAATTAAAACATTTCGGCTTTAATTACATAATGCCATCTTCAGTTCTTATGAGAATATCGGCAAATTCAATGAATACACCACTGAGATGCAGATAGAGTTGTTATATACAGACATATACAAAATTATATATAAAAATATAAAATATGTACATAGATGTAATACGCTCATTAGTATATATGGCCAAGTGTTTTTATATAACAACTCCATCTGAATCTCAATGCTGTATGCATTGAGTTGCCAATATATACACATAAGAACTGATGATGGCCTTATCTAATTAAAGCCAAAACGTTTTCTTTTATTCAGATTTTCATTCGATAGAGACTTTCCTGTCTAGCTGCAATTCTCTCTTCCATTAATCTAAAAGCTTTATTATTATATCTTTAAAATATTGAATAATTAAAATAATTCAGTGATTCCCAACCTTTTTCAAATTTTCCCTTTTCATTCTATACATGTACAGTGAGGGACAATATTAAGTCCCACCCATGCGTTTTCTACTTGTGATTATTTCATTGTTTTTATAAAAGAAAATGAAAATCTTTATTGAAAATTTTTTAGGTTTGGACCATGAAAGTTTCCATTAAAAAATATATAAATTTTTTTAAAAACAATGAAATAATCAGAAGTAGAAAACGCATGGGACTTAATATTGTCCCTCACTGTACTCTTTTCGCATATCCCCCCATTTAAAAGGATAGGGAATTTTAACTCTTTAGACGAGCCTAATCAGTAGAATTCCTACATAATACTTTCTCTCCATATATATTTGATATATAATATATAGGGTAAGGAGAAAGTAAAAAGAGATAGATATTGTGTTGGTAGTTCTAATAGATTCTCATTATTTGTTATTTTTTACAGAAAAGGGCTCGCCGATGTTACAACAAGAAGACAACGATGGGCTATCGTGAAATCATGCGAATTAGGAAATTTCAACTTGCAAACACCAGATTAAATTTAAAAGTAAACCCATATAAAGAAAATCTTCCTTTTGTTTCCGTTCTTTAATTCTAGTCGAAATATATATTTTTCTCGAAATCAGAGAATGATGATTATATATAATTTCATTAAAGATGGAAAGACAGCCAGCCCATTGAGATAAATTATATTTTATTATATATTTTTTGAAATTGGTTGTGAATTTTAACCAATAGAAAATTTATTATTCATTTTTTTTATTCATATTGGCGGCTGTTTGTCCTTTTGAAATTATTTTTAATAATAAAAGGAAGATTTCCTTATAGATTTTTTTTTGTAATCTATTTTTTTTATAAATATTTTTAATTTTTTATATTTATAAAAAAAAACATACTAAGAAAGTAAGTAACCCTCGAATAACGCCTTAAGTTTTTCTGGAATAAAGATAATCTAAGGGGATGTGGTTTCGGTTCCCAGACATTCGGACGGAAATCAATTCAAAACAATTGGGTACCTCTTGAAATAAACAAATTGAAATTAATTTTTAGATATATTATAGTTTAAAGTCCTTTTCTGAAACATCTCCCCCCCCCCCCCTTCTCTCCCATTTATATATCCTGATACTTTGACCAACGTCAGAAAAATATTCTTCTTCGTGGCAAAGAAATATTTGGAGAAATGGTTTATCTTAACTAGTGACTCCATTATTATTAAGAATCTCAATTTTATTAAATAAATAAATTGTAAATCGTCAAAAGTTTTTTTTTTTATTATTCGCGCTTTTCACACGCTGCGACCCCAAAGATTAGTTAAAATTGTCAAGGGTCAGACACATGCTAACATTGTACAAATGGAACCAAATTAATAAAATTAAATAGCCTCAAGATTATGAACTTTCCTATTGAAACAGTAATAAATTTGCTTTAGCAAAATACGATATATAAAAATTAAAATTTCATTTTTTAAAAAATGATATTTTTGTCTAGTATATTATTCTAGACTAAAAAATTAAAAAGAAAATGTGTTAAACAAGGGTTGCTTACATTTGTTATTTTATTATAAAATAATCTCTTTAAAAAGAAAAGTTCCCAAATAGAGACCAAATATTATTAGTTAATGATAGAAATTGAATTTAATTAGGTATATAGATATCGAAATAATACGATGATTTATTTTTTAAATTTAAATCGAAATACCTAATTAGACTGACTCCTATTATAGTGATGAATTTAATTTTTTTATAGTTTCGTATTTTTAAAAATAAAATAATTTATTTTGGGACCAATTTTTAAACCAGACAATAGATTTTATTCAAGAAAATTTTCTAAACTATCAGAATTTTTTGCAGTGATAATTTTCAGATAATTTTCAAAAAATAAATATTTTTACATAATCTTTAAAAGAGAAAAGACTGGAAAATAAAATTTATTTAGAAAAAAAAAATCATTTAATTTTTAAAAAGATCTTTACTCGGTTGTGCTTTCACTGAGATTTACTTTATTTATCTAAAATCATATTAATTAAAAAAATTAGTAAATTAGTCTTTTCTTGAATTTATAAAATAATTTAAAAAAATATATAGCTAGGCTATAAATAAAAAGAACCAATGGTTTCAATTTCTCTCACAAAAGGTTGTTTGCCCGAGTGATGTTTATTTTTTCTTATCATATTTTAATATATTTAATCTCATTAGTCTATTATGTATTTTTTAATTTTTTTTTCTTAATAATTTATATAAGATCTCAAGAAATAATGTTTGTGGGATAAATTTCAAGAAATTTTTAATCTATAATAAATAGGCAAGAGCTCTAAATGTTTCATTACCAAACATATTCAACAAAACCCACAAATACACCTCGCGTTACGCTTTTTTTACTATCATGACTTTTTTTATTTTATCATAATAATTTAAAAATAATTCCAGATTCTTTAATATATTTTTTAAATGGCTCTGGCCACTTTAAAAACCAAAGTTAAAATTTAGGTTTATAATTTTTTAAAAGGAATTTTGTTATGCACAGTGATAATAAAACGAGAGTGAATAAAAAAAATTTCGAAAGAAAAAAAACTTAAGTGGAATCACCTTTTAAGAAATCTCTGAATTAAATATTTAAAATAAAGGATCTCAAACCAGGTGATTTAATTTCATCTTAATCCACACAGATTCCAGGTTAGAGGAGTTATGTTTGCGCATCAAGTTGGCCAAAAAATTTTAATAAAAAAATAAGAGAAATTGTGTTTCCTTATTTATTATAACTTGAGACTTCCAACTCCTCCAACCTGAAAGCTGTGTGATTAAGCTGAAATTAAATATTTAAAATTGTGGAGCTCAGATGCAAAACTGCACTTATCCAAAAAATTTCGAAATTGAGTTAAAGGTCGTGTCCTACTAATTAGGTGGCTGGGAATTTGAATTTATTTTCTTTCTAAATTGTATATTTAACATAAAAAACATGTGTGAAATATGCATTTCACTTTCAAAACTTTTTTTTATCAATTGCAAAACTTTCATTATCCATTGCATGGCGTTAAAAATTTATTTTACTGTATCCCAACCTGATTAAATTGGGCCATCTCGATATTGATGCGTTTCAAAACTCTCCTGAGTAAATAAATATATTCCCCAAAGTGGCCGGTTGGAAATTGACTATGTATAAAGGTGAGCTGCAAAACTCTCCTTGTCCAACACATTTTTATCAATATTGTATTTATTTATACATGCTAATGAAACTCCACAATTTCACTTAAGTTTTAGAATATATATGTTATTTAAAATGAATCTAGATTTTGATAAGCGATATAGAAAATAATTGCAATATTTAATCTCAACCACCACTCTATGCATGATTTTATTGTTTTTTAAAAGAAATCAGAATATAAAAAAAAAAAAAAACACGGCGATGGGCTTTAATATTGCAATTCACTCAGGTATACAAAAAACTATTTTTTCTTTAAATTACATAGGGGTCGTCCAGATGTTACGGTAGTTCGATGTAGTGACGTAATATTTGTAGGGGTTTGTTTGTATGAGGCTAACTTTGACATGGGGGGGGGGGGAAGACTAGAAAATCATCAAAAAAGGCGTTACGTAATATGTGGACGACCCCATATACATATACATGTAAGATTGACATATTTTTCGCTTTAAGTACTTAATAATAAGTTTCACCTTTTACGAATTAATTAAAATGAAATCATATCCAAAAACCTAAATAAACATGGGACCATATTTTCAAATGACACATTCCATATGTTAAGATAAATTACGATTAATTACGAACTTGATATTGTCATATAATTATGTTTAATCTAAATGGTCTATTTTTTTATTATTACTTTATAAAAATTAAAGGCGCATTGCTAAATGAACCTCTTTCCATTATCGAAGTTTCATTTCATCCCGACTTGCTTAATTTGAATGGAAATTTTCCAAGCGCAATATCCTATCTTTAAGACAAATCTCATTTCTATTTTTTTAAATTTAGCAGCACTTTATAAAATAAATTCTTTGATTTTTTTTAACTTATTGTGGGCCAAAAATTTGTGTTTCAATTGCGTCACTACTGGCTCACGCGGATACTAAAATGCGAAAGTAACGAAACGGGCAAATTTTGTATTTTTTTCTCTAAATGAATGCTTGAAGTTCTTTTAAAACTTGGCCGTCTTAGATTTTCCTTATCGTAATTATCTATGATGAATGTAAACTGAATTATTCCTGTAGTTACGCCACAGATCTGATTTGTGTGATAATTTTCCATTCAAATCTTTTATATAATTTAATGTAGATTGAATGAAAATATAATAATATTTTGTAATTTTAATTATACTTTAATTTGGAGATTTTCTAAAAATTATAATACAAAATATCGATTGAATAAGGAATTGAATTGAAAATTTATTTGTTAATAACAAATTAGCATTGAAAATATTTTATATGTATCATTTATAAGAGAGACTTTTTATTTGAGATAAAGAGGAGTCAATAATACGCGTATAAAGAAAGTAAAGGAATATGCAGTTGGAAAACAGTGGCGTCATTTCAACTTTTTCTTGGGGGGGGGGGGGCAAATTTTTTCTTGAGGGGGGCAAACATTTTTTTTTCTTAAAATTTACTTACAAATGGGTACTCAAATTTAGCCAAAACATATTTAATTTAATTGTTTAATTTTGTACAGTTTGTATACTCGTAGATGTATTTTGGAGTATTTTATTTAGAATAATATGAAATTTTATAAAAATCAGAGGCCTTGGGGGGGGGGCAAATGCCCCCCCCCCCCAAATGACGCCATTGTTGGAAAAGCATTGTCTCCTCTCACAAATTGGCTCTCTGTTCTCTCATAAAATGGCACAAAATTGTTTTTTAGAAATATAAAAAAACGCCTTCCACTTTTTATTTTTATTCATCATCATAGGATTTTTACGCCTTCCAAATTGCAATATGTGTGTCTATATTATGTGATTATAAATGTATGTATGTGTAAATGTTTTTCCATACAGCATAAAACAATGTTTGATAAAAAATAGTCATCTTTTTTATCTTAATTTTATAAATACTGTATATAAAGTATATCTTTGATTATCCGTCATGCTTCCTTTTGGAAATATCTCAAAAATATATTAATACATTTAAAAAAAATATATACTGTATATAATCGAACGCTAATTTATATTTTCTATACTGTATATTACTATTTCCTGACCAAATTTATTAAATTTCATTTTGGATTTTCCAAGTGCAAGAAACAAAATTTAAATAAAAAGACTCCAATATTTTTCCTCAAATTGTGGCGTACTTTTTAGATATTTATAGGGAGGTGGTGTAGAGATTCAGGTCCTATAATTTCCACTCTTCGGGGTTTTGAGACAAGTTTCTTGAACATCGGCCTTTTTTACCATTAGACCTGAATCGTAAAAATACCTTGGCATTTGTTGCTGTCATTTTAGTGACAAATTAAAGATTTTGTTGTCCGTGACTAGCTTCTGGCACTGGGGTCCCGGGTTCGCCTCCCGTCCCATGCGAGAAAAACTTATTTCATTTGATTTGACTACAAATCATTTGAAATAAATTGGGATGGGGTCTAAATGGCCTTAGATGCCGAAAAAGACCTTAAATTGTATAAATGTATACTATATATATATGATTTTGAAGGTTTACTTTTGATAAAATTGTTCTGTTATTCGGAACACAAAATAAATATTACATTTATTTTCAGAAAATTTATTAAGGCTGGCGACTGACATATGTACCAGTTTCGGTCAACTTGCTGACCATCATCAGGCCTAAAAGATACAAATAATATTATAAAAAACATATTCTTACACAAGATCAACATCAAAAGATATCATCATAATTTCAATCATTTTACATTATTTATTTTATTTTTTCTCTATTATTTTATATAGATTAATCAGATAATAAATTTATTATCTGATTAATCTATATAAAATAATAGAGAAAAAATAAAATAAATAATGTAAAATGATTGAAATTATGATGATATCTTTTGATGTTGATCTTGTGTAAGAATATGTTTTTTATAATATTATTTGTATCTTTTAGGCCTGATGATGGTCAGCAAGTTGACCGAAACTGGTACATATGTCAGTCGCCAGCCTTAATAAATTTTCTGAAAATAAATGTAATATTTATTTTGTGTTCCGAATAACAGAACAATTTTATCAAAAAGTAAACCTTCAAAATCATATATATATATAATATACACACTTTGGCAGTTTCCGTCATAAAATAAATGTATACTGTATAAATTTTATATAAACTTCTTTATTCTATATTTTTCTTATATTATAAAATATCTAATTTTTGTTTAATTGGAGGGATTTGATCCCCAAACTCTTAATATTACTGTTTATATTCTTTTTCTTTTGGTGAACCTTCAAATAATGTCGAGCACTCCTTTTTTGACGTATCTACTTTATTGTTTTTTAGATACAATCACGGTCAATTTTACTTTTGACGTGACAACGTCTTAACAATGCATGTTCTTATAGTGACCGGGTAGGAGGCATGCACGTAAAGGTTAGCGGCTTGAATAACTCCTCTGTCTTAAGAGGTATAATTATGATGAATATACGGTTAGAAAGAATGGTTCTTCAGCATGGGCGTCCGCGGGGGGGGGGGGCAACCAGGCACTTGCCCCCCCCCCCCGGAAAATTAAAATGATACAAAAAAATGTATAGAACAAAAAAAAAATACAAAAAAACCTTTCTCAGTATACATCCACCTGCCGCGGTGAGAAAGCTTTAAATACTAAGAGATGTATAACATTAATATCAAAGTACGTTTTTTTTAACTTATCTGGAAGTGACTTGCCCCTCCCTGTAAAAAATCCTGCGGACGCCCTTGTTCTTCAGCTAAAGATTTCACCATTTATTTTTTTCTTATCATTTCATTTTACCGCACTGCGGTAAATTTTAATTTGAAAGTTTAAACCACTGTAGATTCCGAACGAATAATCAGATCAGACTAAATAATTTTAATAATCACTGCAAGGTTCTTTTTTGAATGATTCAAAAGGCGCGCGCGATGCTGGATGTCGAGTATATTCTGTGAGTTGCACTCAGGTTACAGTTGATAACGGAGACGCGCCAAAAAAAGCATCACTTACAATCTAACTCATGTATTTAGTTAATAATTTATATATTGTTTATATTACTTGAAATAATTGAAGAAGTCAGTGACCTTCCTAGGTGAGCTGTATTCTAAAGATTTTGGTAAAAGATGATGAAAATGGATTCGCCATATTTCAAGCCACAACCTCTGCCTCTTGCTGACTGACGATTTCTGGGGAAGAAAAAAAATTTAAGAAAATCTAAAAATCTTTTCAGTATGGGTAAGTTCTCATCTGATTTTTTGAATTTCACAATGATCTTTGGTTTTATGGAAAGGTGATGCTTGTTTCTTGGCAGTGAGAAAAATAACTTTTAGAGTGTTTTCTCCGGAGAAAACACTCTAAAAGTTATTTTTCTCCCTGCCAAGAAACAAGCATCACCTTTCCATATTTAAACAACTTGGCACGCCACATCCTTTCGCAAATCTTTGGTTTTATATCATTATCATTTTCTTGTGCTTTTAAATGGCAAGTAACTTTATCCATTAGGAAAAGAAATCTCTATTTTCGAGACAAATATACAAATTAGATTGGAAATAATGACAAAAATTTCAAGATTATACATTCGGTTTCCTTAGTAGTACAAAAATACATTTTAAAAAGATAATCCAACTTAATAAAATGTTAAAAATATATAATTAATTGTAAATTTTCAAATTGCATTCGCTATTTGTGTTTATTCTCTTGGTGTGATTTTGTAAAGTGTAAAATAAATTATATTTATTAACTCTCATAATTGCCCAATTGCCTACGGCTAAAAGGCAAATAAATAAAAAAAAAAACTCATAATTAAAAATGATGTCGATTAATCGATAATTATTTCCTTCTTCCTTCTCATCAAACTTACAAGACCAAAATTACTTAAGGCATTACTTACCTGGATATATAGAAGGCATATTTATTTTAATAATTCATAAGATGAAATTCAAATTGAGCTTTGGAATTATTTAAAACCATTATTATATCAATATTGAAAATTATTAGAGTGAGGTGGATAGCTGAGTGGATCTTGTAGTAAGGAAGAAAGACAAGAGCGATTGCAGCTACGTTTATTTCGTTTATTAATCACTTCAAGACGACGTTTCGGTCAGATATACGACCATCCTCAGGGCTGAAGTGTATCAATAAAACTCCTCAAAAAGTCGAATGGCACAATTGTATAAAATATTAAGTTAGACTTCTAACCCTGAGTCGCATAGTCCTTATTAAATGACAAGAAATATTTTATATAATTGCTTTGAGAAGCTTTATTGTCAGACTTCAGCCCTGAGGATGGTCGCAAACAGTGGCGTCATTTCAACTTTTTTCTTGGGGGGGGGGCAAACATTTTTTTTTTCTTAAAATTTACTTACAAATGGGTACTCAAATTTGGCCAAAACATATTTAATTTAATTAATTATTCAATTTTGTACAGTTTGTATACTCGTAGATGTATTTTGGAGTATTTTATTTAGAATAATATAAAATTTTATAAAAATCAGAGCCCTTGGGAGGGGCAAATGCCCTGTCTATATAATCATGTTTTTTTTTTTAATTATAGGTGATTTTCGGTATCTGAGGTCATTTAGACCCCGTCCCAATTTTCTGAACAGGAAGCTAACTCCAGGCCCCTGCACAAGAGGCCCTAATTTTTTTTTTTTTTTTAACATTCACACTTTTTTTCTTATTCACACTCACATTCACACAGTCTTTTCGGCAACTTAGGCCATTTAAGACTTAACGATACTCGTATGTTTCAGTAAATCTATTGGGGGTCCAGGCATTTCTATTTAAGCCATTTGGTATCCAAAATAAAATTATCGGACTGCCTGGGGTCCGAACCCGCGACGTTCGGTATAGAAGGTAGGCACGCTACCAACTACTTCAAGCCCCGTGGGCCTAAAATTTTTTTTTATTTGTTTAAGGTCTTTTTCGGAATCTGAGGCCATTTAGACTCCGTCCCTATTGGATACTAATCAAGTGAAATAAATTTCTCGTCTGAGACAAACGTCTGGGATACAAACCCTCGAGCTTTGCACCGCCTGAATTTTCTTGGAGCAAAATCGCCTTCATTGAGAACCGCTTGTAAGAAAGGGTAATAAAAATTTTATTTATTAAAAAATAATTAAATTTACTCATCTTATTCCCTCTCAATTGAGTGCTTCAAAACAAAAAAATACTTTTTCTTTTTAAAAATATTAAATTTAATATTTGAGGTTAAATTTTAATACAATGTATTATTATTGCTATTCATGCCCGGTTAATTGGTTGCATTTCAAAGAATAATTTATTTGATTTGTGGTTATGATATACAAATTTGCAATTCTCTCCTCGCTCTTTATCTATTTTAATAAAAAAACGCAATGGGAGATGCGGCATATTATCCAGATTTAATGTATAAAAAAATCAAAAGATTTGATAAATTTAAACAAATGTCGAGACAAGAACAAATGATCACCGCTAAAAAACGTCAAATTGAACAAAAACTTGAAGAACATAAAAGAAGAAAAATTGAAAAAACAGTGGAACAACTTTATCAAAATTCAGAAGAAGGAAAAATTTTAAAAAACCAAAATATCAACAATGTCATTACCGAAAATGATAATTTAAAAAATTATAGTTCATTTTTATCTTTATCAAGAAACATTGGTCAAAATAAGGATATTAAAATAAATAAAGAAGGATCAAAGGACAGAGAAAAATCACCAGAGAAAAAAATTAATCATATGAAGCGAATTTTGAAAAATTCTAAAATTGAAAAAATTTATTTTAAAAAATTTACTACAAAAGAAGGTGAGATAAATATTTATTTATTTTTTAAATATACACAGCGTTTTTCAAATTATCCAAAGAAGCTGAAACTTTTAATATTAATTTATATAATAAGGCTAGCGGATGGCAGCCAGGAAAAACAAAATCAGGTAAAAACAAGATCAATATTTATCAGATTTTTCTTTATTTGAACGTCGTCGTTTAGGACGCCAGTCGCGTCCTTCTTCAGGACAATCAAATCGTCAAACAAATACAGATGGAGGTATTTATAATGAAAATTGAAATCGTGATGGAATAATACAATTTCAATAGATGACATACTGTCACTGACTGCAAGGGCCTTAAAGCAATGCCATCGAAGAATGCATTCAGTTTGTCATCTATTGGAATTTTATTATTCCATCACGATTTCAATTTTCATTAGAAATACCTCCATCTGTATTTGTTTGACGTTTTGATTGAGATAGGACGCGACTGGCTTCCTAAACTTCGACGATCAAATAAAGAAAAATCTGATAAATATTGATCTTGTTTTTATCTGATTTTGTTTTTCCTGGCTGCCATTCGCTATGCTTATTAAGTTAAACAGCCATATTTTCTATCATCTTTAGTTTATATATTTTTCAAACATTTTCTTCTTAGAAGGGACCGGAATGGGATTGAAAGCAGCAATTTAATTAGACAACCATAAGAAATCGGTATACTCGAAATTTAGGCTGCCGAAATCTAAGGTTTGGGGAGGAGGCCTAAAAAATCTACAGGAAGAGAGCCACAGAACTTAATAATAAAATAAAAATTACACTAAAAAAAAAAAATAATTTACTAGGAAAATTACAAAGATCTGGTTTTGAATCTGGTGTTATTATTAGGATCAAAAAAGTGAATAAAGCTAATGTTTTTACTGCACCAATTACGATTTATAAAAGATCTTGCAATAAGCTATTTCACAATATCTAGATATATTCTTGAATGAAAAAATACGCAAAAGTTTTTGGAATTCTGGAAATAATCCTGAGTTTATTCAATATGCATGCACACTTATGGGTTTTTTATATTTATCCGAGGGTCCTGGATTAGTAAAAAACCTCTTAAATCCCGGACCCTCAATGCCAATAAAAATATAATTATTAAGTAACGAAAACTCGAATTATATTACTATTTACTATCCTTGCTATTGATGTTATTATATATTGCTATTGTATTTTTAGTAATGTTCCTTGGGGTCGTCCTCATGTTACGTAACGCTATAGGGGGGATAAAAACAACCCAAAATTTTTCAACAGCTGGTTGTGTAGATGGCCGAATCATCAGCCTACTAGTCATATTGATTAAAATAAAATTTGAAGAACGCTGCCTTAAGACATAAATTTACGAGATTAATTTAGTTATTTTTTCCCTTTTTAGAATTTGCACAAGGAAAAGATCTTCCTGCATCTATTTCTGGTGACTTGAAAAAGAAAGAGGTGGAGGATTCAACATCGAAAGCTAACTCCGGACCCTCAATGCCAATAAAAATACAATTATTACGTCCAACGAAAACTCCAATTAATTACCTTAACAAACTTCAAGAAAATCCCTCGAATTTATCTCAACCCGAATGTATAGATGTTGAAGAAGCAACCCCATCTGACACTAAACTGAAAGAGAAGAAAAAAAGTCGTTGGAATTCTGAAAATAATCCTGAGTTAATTCAATATGCACTCTTCACATATGGGTCTTTAGATTTATCCGAAAAAGAATGGCAAAAAGTAGAGGAGAATTATAAAATTAAAACTCTTTTTTTAAACCTAGTTAGCAAAAAAGAAGAAATAGAAAAATTACGTGCGTTAGGTAAATTTAAACACGAATACGATAGCGATGAAGACATCGAAGGCGGAACATGGGAACATCGTTTACGTTCTCAAGAAATGGAGGACACAAAATATTGGGCCAATGAATTGACAAAACGCGCTGAAGGAAAACATCATATTGGCGATTTCCTGCCAGCAGAAGAACTAACACGATTTTTAGAAAAATACTCCGCTTTGAAAGAAGGACGTCAGCCGGATTTCTCAGACTATAAGGAATTTCAATTAAATAATGGTAATATTGGATATCAGATGCTAAAGAAAATGGGTTGGAAAGAAGGCCAAGGATTGGGCCGAGAGGAAAATGGAATTCTACAGCCTGTAAACAAAAGTGACAACAAATTAGAAATGCAGATCGATGGAAATGACGACCAATATGATGCCTATAGAAAGCGGATGATGTTATCTTATAGATTTCGCCCAAATCCACTCAACAATCCACGCAGGCCCTATTATTGACTAGCTTAAGATATTCTTTAAAATATTTTTGTTTATTCATATTTATATATATGAATATATCATATTTATATATATATTAATAAAATAATTATTAATAATAATAATAATACTTAGCTAATTTATATATTTTACTATATTAATATCAATTAGACAATATTTAGTTAAATCGTTCTCGAATAAATAAAACAGCTGGGCAAACTTTATCGAATAATTTTAAAATCAACTCTAGTAATATTTTTTAGAAATTGTCTGCTTTTTCCTTATTGGAAATATCAATTTCCTTTTTTTTTTGAAATTTGTAAATCTTGGAATCTCAATTTTTGTATTTCATTTGTTAGCAAATTTTATTTTGATAATAAATTGTATACTTATAAATAGATTAATCTGAAAATAATTATTATTAATTAGAACCCATTTATTCTAACGGTCTTGTGAGTTAATCACTGGCACAACCAGGTAGAAAAAATAGGAAAGAATTTACAGTAGTAAATTCAAAGTGGCGCTCTCACTATGGATTTTCTTGACATTCTTTAATGTAAATAAACATTTTATTTGGTGTATGATCGTTATGAGACATTTTTTCGATTTGAAATGAAAAAAAGATCTGAATCGATGTGCCCCAAGACCCTTTAGCCTTTAGGACGGTGATCCACAACTGGAGCGGCTCTGCTACTGAGGCCTGGGGAAAATATTCCAATATTAGACAGATAGACCTGCAGTAGGGTTGTAATTGTTAATGTAAAATGCAATTGTTAAAATTTATAAACCAATGTTAAGGTCTCGGAAAAATTCTGATATATTAATGAAACCAAAAAAATTTGGGAATCGCAGCTCGGTTAGGTCATGGCTATGGTTTTTTTATTTTAAAAAACTATTGCATTTGTTTTAAATATTATTAATCACCCGAAGGATCCCGTTTAAAGCCAAACAGATAAGTCTCGCTGGTGTAGCCGGCTAGAGGCTTCTACAAAGAAGATCCGTGTTCAAATCCCGGACGTGAGGGATTTTTTCATTAAATAAAAATATTTATTTAATGTAAACAAATCCTCAAACAGGCACTGAATAGGAATATATTGGATCTTATCACAATAGCCCCCAGAGAGCTCTACGAGGAGAGGGAGTTTCTGTAATATTCCGTCCTTTGGAAGGGACGTAAAGAAGATTCTCTCTCAATGATGCATTCTTCGAAAAGAGTAAGCTGCATGCCAGTGCTGAGGGAGTCCCTCCTCAAACTAAGACTTCCTCCCTAGCATAGAAGAGGTTGGATAAAAGGAACCGGGTGGAACTATAAATAAGGATTAGTTCACTGGCTAAAAATGAACGGAGTAACTTCACGGGGTGCCGGTAGATGGCTACGGCCAGAGGCCGGTTGGGTTTGAGGTGTGTTCCTTCGTGCACCTAATAAACGGGGATCCCGATAGTAATTTCAAATAAATAAATAAGTCTCTAAAAAAAATCCTTTAAATATGCAGACTTCAAAATAAGAGAACAATTGAAAAAAAATAATTAATTTTGTTTTAGATCATAATGACTTATTTAGGTCAATTTTGTTTCTAAAAAAACTTTTTGTTCAGATAAGAAATTTGTAAATTTGTAAAGATATTTAATTATTAACTTAACGAATCTAAGCATTGCAAGATAAAAGACAGAGACATGACCTTGTCACTTAATATTTCTCTTTCTACTAGGGCCCATCCCCTAAAATAAATAAATGACTTTTTAACCTCTGGCTCGTTAAGATTAAATCGAGGCAATTATTGAATATTAATATCATCCAAATGAATAGATTTTGAAAACTAAATATTTAATTAAATGACAAATCAATTAACAATTCTAATAATGAATGAATAACGTTTCTATTCTTTTCTAAAGTGATAGATTCCATTATTTAAATGAATCAAAATGTCAGATAAAAAGAAATGTCTCTCTGACATGATGATCGGATTAATAAATTATTATTCTAGCTGCTAGATCAACTTTTTCATTTTTATTATTATTATAAAGTAAAAAAGATGGAAAACAACGAAGATTTGAAAACAAAAGAAGCACCTAAATTTGGGTTGGATTTAATTTTTTTTATAATGAATATTACTGGAGCTTGGAAAAGTAAAAAAAATAATTCTATTCTTTATGCTTTACATCAAGTGAGTATAATAATGAATGATAAAGAGGTATCACCTTTTCTCGGTTATTGGCAATATAAAATCAGCATTAGCTCACATTAAGTTGGCCAAGCAGTAAACCGCAGGGTGGCATGAAAAGAGAGTGTGTAGTTTATTTGCCCAAGCAACATTGTAGGGGATTAAAATAGTTCGAATAAGTAAAATAAAAATAATAATAATGCCAACTAAAGCCACATTTTCCTAGGTGCGACTCTCACGACTATCGTTCAACGATTATTGTTCAACTGTAACTGAGTAGACGTAAAATATTATTATTATTATTATTATTTGAGATTCCTATCGGGATCCCCGTTTATTTACCCGAGGGGCTTTCGTGTACGAAGACACACACCTCAGATCCAACCGGCCTCTGGCCGTAGTCATCTATCGGCACCCCGTGAAGTTACATCATTTCCTATCTCTAACTCCTCCTCCTACTTTCTTCTCTAGCTAGTGAACTAATCCTTATTTCTTGTTCCAACCGGCTCCTTATATCCAACCTCTTCTATGCTATGGAGGATGTCCTAGTTTGAGGAGGGACTCCCTCAGGACCGGTGTGTAGCCTACTCCTTTCGAAGAATGCATCACTGAGAGGGAATCTTCTTTACTTCTCTTCCAGGACGGGATGTCACAGCAACTCCCTCTCCTCGTAGAGTTGCCTGGGGGGTTATTGTGGTGAGATCCTATATTCCAATCCAGTGCCTGCTTGAGGATTTGTTTACATTAAATAAATATTTTTATTTAATGAAAAATCCCGCACGCCAAGGATTTGAACAGGGATCTTCTTTGTAGAAGCCGACACCCTAGCTCACTACACCAGCTAGCCCCTTAAAATATTATTACAGAACTGCCTTTTTAAGGAAATGGAAGATGACAAAATACTTCCCATACTTATGGGAAAACCGTACGGTCTTCATTTAATAGTTCAAACATACTTATGTTTGAACCAAGTCAAACCTATTTATGTTTGAAGTAGGCCTAAGTCAAAGATACTTAAGTAAACATAAATAAACATAAGTATGTTTGAACTAAGAAATGAACAGGGTCTGTACCAAAAATTGATCATTTTCCATCTGCGAGAAGACGACAAAAATATCTCAGAATTTTTCTGTCTATCTGTTGAACAGTTTGATTTCGTGCTGAAATTAATCATATAATCGTTGACGCCTAACGATTATATTCTCTTTTTACTGGACTGTCAACGATTATCGTTAACAACTCTAACGGCAGTCGCTGGGAGCAAAACAGTTCTTAGGAAATACAAAGAAATAGTGCTCAAGTTTAATCGTGAGAGTCGCACCAAGGAAAGCTTAGCTTAAGCCCACAAGTGACACCTGTCACATAGTTCGTATCAGGACCACAAGTGTTGAACAGGCCATTCATTCCTAGCGCAGAACTCCTTTGGGTCTCAATTCGCAATTCTCCCCTTGATTCTTTGAATCAGCAATAGACCTGTCTGCGGCACCTGGTCTCAAACTGCAATAGATATTATTAATATTTCAATATTTTCATTAATTTCTTTTAATTTTTCAGATTCAAGTCATTGTTATGATATCATTAGAAATCATTATTCAGACTTATTTTTGTATTCTGATGTTTTCGCATAATTTCAAAAACTTTGTCGAAAGCACTATTCTTGTACTCACTTGCTTCAAGCCACTTGTCAAGGTAAATAATATCAATCCAATTTCTTAAAATCTTTAAATCTTGCCTTTTACTGCTTAAAAAATCTTCGCTAGCTCACTTTATAGCTAGTTTTCTTGAGGTACAAATCTTTCTTTATAAATTTGAACTTTTTTTTTTTATAAATTAACTTCCAAAAAAGATTAATCTTCTACAGTATTGTTCTTCATTCATTAATTTGTTCTTCATCCGTTTTAAATCCTCGTTTTTCTATAATAAACTATTTCAGTCTTGAACTATCCATCTCAAAAATAATTTCTGTATTTATTAATTTGTGACTGTTGTATAGATGATCAACACGCTAATCCAAAGGCAACGATTACGAAATATCATCCACTCATTTCGTCGTCTTTATATCGAATATGGGAAACATTGTGAAATGGAAAAAGTGCGGCTCTTCGCCGAAACAAACGCAAGCAGTCGACGACAGACAATCGCTTTTTTGCTCAACTGTGCCGTCGCCTTAATTGGTTGGACCGTTATGGTCTTCACTGACAGACCCACCCCTGAAGACCACCAACTCCAGGGTATTGAGATCCCTGATTTTAAATACAAACTTTCGATGAATACCTGGCTACCCTTTACCATCGAAACACCTCTCCAATTCTGGTTGGTTGTCCTCTTCCAATCCATTATGGCCTTCTACGTCGCATTCTTGTACGTAGGTCTCGACAGCAACACTGTTGCTATACTTGGCTATGTGGCCTTTCATATGGAAATCCTTTTATATGAATTGGAAAAATCTTCGGAGTGTAAAATTCATACCATGAAGGAGAATTTGATTCAATGTATCAAATACCACAACGAAATTTTCAGGTATCATAATCATTCTTTTTTGCTAATGCCTATTTTGGACCAAGCTTAAAAATCGCTAGGTCATAATATCGTCTGTCCAGATCAAGACCGGTCTAACTCAAAGAATGCAATTTTGAGTTTTTTGCACAAATTATCTTCATATTGCCTCGACTATCTTAAAAGACATAGTGGATCACCCCTAGATTAAGCGCGGGTAAGTGAGCCATCTTGGGTTTGTGGAGCGGGGTGCCATCCAAGAGCGAATCATCTCTTTAAAAAACCTGAAATATTTCGGTGCAAGAGAGGATCATCTTGGAGTTTTGCCCATAAATTACTCAAAAAAATAATAATGGTATTGAGAGTGGGAAAAACCTTAAATTTATAGGAGAGTCCTATGATTGTGATGATTCGTGCAAAATTTCAGCAATCGGATAACGCAGGCAACGGTTAGGAAGGGAAAGGAAAAGCAGAACCTGAAAAATCGCTTTTTTGAGTTAAACCGGTCTTGTACCAGGCTGACGATATGCCAAAAAATCTTAAATTACAGCCGCCGAAAGGGAAATTTAATCAATTACCTTGGCAGCATATGTGATGCGGAAAGTGAAAAGGGACCTCCTGTCGGAAATAAACCTGTACAGGAAATATTGAAGAATGGTATTCAATCGAAACCCAAAAATCCATATTTTTGACCTAATTAGACTAAAATGCCCGTACAGATAATTTTACTTAGCCGACAAGAGGTCCCGCATCACTTTCCGCATCATATATATAAAATTACACAAGAATTCCAAAAGCACTAGACACCGGCCTGAAAGCCAATTATTGGAGAATAATCAACATTTTTTTCTAGAATCATCAAAGAAGTAGAGAAGCTGATCGCAATAGAAATGTTTACTTATTGCGCCACATTTGCGGTGCTCATTGCTTTATTGGGGTTTTCAATTACTGAGGTAAATGAAACAATTAAATACCCGGTAAACACATTGTCAGGTCTATTCTCTAAAAACAGACGTTAAGATTTAACATCAACAAATAGGTGTTAAAAAGTAAAGTAATAACATCATCGTTAAAAATGCTATTCTCTAAACCAAGTTTTAACAGCGACGTTAACATTTTATTTTTTAGCACCAGGTGTTACCGATTCATATGAAGATAGCTTTTTTCTGCTTGTTTTTAGACCCCTCGATAACCTCTCGTGCATGCGCATTAGTAACTTTATTTGTTATTTTCAATCTAGTAGGCCTATCTGACACACCAGCGTTAAAAACTGCTATTTTCTAAACAAAGTTTTAACACCGATGATCACATGTTGCTGTCAAAATCATAACCTTACTTTTTACTAGTTGTTTCTTGATGGCTGGATATTATGATATGAGGATGCGTTACAAGGGCAGCCAAGGCTTTTGTCCTGATGAAGAGTGCGATCGGCACTCGAAACGTCGACAAAAAATAGATTTTTGTTTTATTTTCGCCTTGGCTGCCCTTGTAACGCATCCTCATACCTTACTTTTTAGATTAAAGACACCATTTTTATGAATTAAATACGGCGTTAAAATATTAAAGGCACACCCTAGACATGACATTAATTTTTAACACTATTGTCTAAATGTTAAGGCACTGTTTATAGACGTTAAAAGTTAACGTTTTTGCTTAGAGAATAGATCTGTGTAAAAGACATTTTTAACACTATATATAATTTTTCAGTGGAATGTTACCGAAACATCATTTTCACGTAATTTTTCACATTTTTGGTCAATAATATTACAACTTTATATAATAATGAGAGCTGGAAATAAAATTTTCGCAAAGGTATGTTAATACATAATATCAAAATCATCATTACTATACCATTTATATGTGACCGTCCAATGAAAAGGTTCCAAATCTTCACCGGGGTCAAAATTGAGTTTTTATGCTTTCTGTACAGAACACATCCTGCTGAGCAAGCTCGCATTTTTAGAATAAGATGAAGAACTAGAGAATCAGAATCAGTAGGCCTGAAAATTTAGTCTTGTAAAGATTTGGTACCTTTTCATGTGGACGGTCACATATAAAGCGCTTGCCACTGACTTCCTGTCTCTGGGTGTATGTGCCTGTTCTCTCGCTGGTCAGTGTTACAGGCAGTGGAAAGAGAGAAAGGGAAATTAAAACCTTAAGTCAAAGAGGGAAATTTAAAATTTTCAAACAGTCAGTAGGAATAAATACGATGCATTTGCTCGCCTGCAAGCTATTAAGCCCGCCCAAAACGGGCTTTATCACTTGTATTCAATAATGTACATAAGAGTTAGCCCTAGTATTAAATTGAATTTCTGCTCAGGTTGTTTGTAGCAGGCAAATATTCAAAACTAAAAAATGAAATGCGGCAACTCGAAAAAAATATTCATAATTTTTTTTTCCTTTTGTTTTAAGATTCTTATCGTCTCGAATCATGCTTATTTATCAAATTGGCCTGAAAGTACGCAAATAGAAAAAATGATGTTGCTCATGATTATCAACAGAGCCAATAAAGTTCGACCCATCAAAGGATCAAGTTTTGTTACTCTCACCAATGAAACTTTTACTACGGTACGTGGTGTCCTTATATTACAGCCTATCCACTTAACGAAGTGGAAAAATCTTCAAGTCCAAACCATAACGTCCCACACCATTCACATCCCCTTTCTTTCTCTTTAGTATTCAGTATTGTCAAATATGTTCTCAATATTAATTAACTTTCATTTATTTAATTTTCAGTTGATTAACTCGGCATTTAGTTATCTGGCTGTAATTCAGAGTGTTAGCAGCTAAAATAATATTATTTTAAAAATAATAGTCAAGTGAATAGTGAAATATAATAAATTAATTTATTCAGCATTTATTTGGTGATTTTATTTACAAATAATTACAAAATCTTTAATACGTTACGTAAACACATAATTAAAGATTTAGCTAAATACTACATCCTGTTATATCCTTTGGAAAAGACTATTTTTAAATATGTTTTCGCGGTAAGAATCCTCAACGCACGTAAATACTACATATTTGTTTCCTTGTTATAATGTTCATTTAGCTTTTTAATCAAAGCAGGTTCTTCTGAAACAAAATAAAGTTTTCAGGGGGGGGGGTGTTGCCGAGCTGTTAGCTTGTTCCCTCCCCCCTGAACCAGGAGCGAATCTACGTAATTAGATTTTTATAATTTTTTTTTTTTTTTTTTTTTTTTTTTTTTTGAAATTGAGGAGGGGAGGGGGGTTTCAAAAACTCCCATCACCCCTACATGATTAAAATTGTTTTATAAAGGAAACTCGTGCATGTGCTTTGGAATATTTAAGTACGGTCTCAAGAAATAAGCATAACAAGTAAACAAATAACGAGAATACTTTTTGGAAAAATATTTTATGAAAACAGATTTAAGGGGGTTCAGGAGGTAGATGTTACGCATGTTTTTCCCGATAAGAGGGCGTTGTGTGTCTTCAAAAGTAAGCCAAAAAACAACACCTATTACGAAAATTTGCCAAGAGATGTCAGAATGGTAGCTAATAATTTAATGCATTTGGGTTTCATTGATCTTTTAAGAATGAATACTTTATAAATGTTATTATATATTATGTATCTTTTATAAAAGCATATAAATATAGGCCAGATATAGGCTAATAGGGGATCGGGTGTTAGATTAGCCTGCTATCTTTTGCAAGAGTGCTGAACTATTTGACACATAATTTTCAAATATATCTTCTAATCTTATTTTAAAATAAATTCATTTTTAAAAATAATTTATGATTATTGGCACAGATAGTGCTGTGTTAGCTTGATAACAAAAAAAATAATTTCCTTAATTTTTTAATAAGTCATTAAAAAAATTATAACTTTCTGTTACAATAATCCAGTGGCGGCTCGCTAGGGTAGGCAAGGTAGGCGACGCCTACCTTATAAATATACAGATGAAAAATATTTATCAATTTTATTATATTTATTAAGTTTAAAAATATTTAGTTTCATAAAATAATTACTATATTTATTAATTAATATATATGATTTTGCAAAAAAAAAGATTTGAAACACTTCAGAACCTCGTATTTATAAAGTAAAGGCGATATTTTTCTTAGCCTATTTAGCCTTAATGTTCACACTCAAAAATCATGGAATATAAGGATTGAATTGTCTTTTCCGAAATTTATTCACTGTAAAATACATTTTTAATTCTAAAATAAAAACAATGAACGCTATTAAATTTCCTAAAATGAAAATCAAAAAAGCAATTTGAAGATCTTCTAAAGAGAAAATCCTGAAATTTTCATTATCTTTCTCTTGAAATAAAATTATCATTAATGATTTCCATTCCTCAAATGAATCCCACCATTGAGCAATTCCATTTTGATAAAACAAAAGAAGAACATTAAACGCCCGATTGAAATATGGAAAATCAAAATCTTGCGAGCTCATCATTAACGGCGCGGTCAAAATTCTCTCCTGCATTATATATAATCGTTTTAATTTGCGAATTTGATTGAGCGAATTCGCTGCCGACTCGCATGACGTCATAAAAGCCAAAGAGGCATTTGCATAGACGTCGTTTAACGAATAGCTTTGATGTGCGTATAAATTGGACGCTGGTAGCCAATTTTTCTCTATTCCGCGCATCACAGGATCAGCTGCTTTTAATCCACCGGCTTTTTCAAATAAAATAGCACATAATATATTGTATTTACAAACAATTGTGAGATCCGAATCCTTTATTTGAATGAGCTGATTAACAGCAGGGTAATACCTTGGCGAGCCCAAAAGGGAATAAAGACTCGATTGAGAACCGTTGATCAAAACTATTGAGATTAATATGATTGAGATAAAATGAATCCGTAGATTAAATCTCTGAATTTTTTGAACTGCTCCAACGGGAAATGAAATATATAGTCCTGAGATGACGACGAAACTCAGGTAAAGATCTCTCGGCGCTTTCTGGATGAGAAAATCAATAAATGTAGAGAGAATTAAACCCGCGAGTATTCCGCCCCAAACTTGCCATTCGAGACTTCGAAAGAGAACTTGCCAGATCGGGAATTTCAGTCTTGACTGAATCACCAAACAAATTGGCATCACGGCGTAAGCATACGTCACACCCGGATCGTAAATAGGTTCATTTGAGATGTACAGGTCGTAATCGTAAAAATCGTTTTCCGGGTTTTCAACCAAAGTGAAATTCCAATTTTTTAAAATATAATCCCGAATGGCTTTATCTTTACCAGATTTAATTTCGTTCTTTCCAGACATGAGTTCGTTGAAATATGAAATGAATAATAATGGAGCACCCAAGAAATTCATTTTCTGATTGAAATAAGCTTTTTCTAAGCTTGAAATCATCTTTAGGGAATTTTTAAATTGTCTAGTCCATAATTGATTATCACATGTGGTCAAGTTATGTATGAAAATCACACTTCGTACGAAAGTTTTCCAAACATCTTCAGTGATATTATTTAAATAATCTCTTAAAATACTTTCATTTTCAAATTTCGCAGTGTCCATATAAATAATCACGTTATCTATGGGCAAGAAATCGTTAAATGATGGATATTCGTTATTTTTAAAAAAATCAACAATAATGAAATTATGTTGATTTAAACGATTTCTAAAAATTGATGTTCGCTCTTTTCGGCCGTTAAAAAGAGGTCTGTGCATTTTTTGATAAACTTGTTTCGCTAATTCATCCGCTTCTTGTTCTTTGTTGGCATTCCCAAGACCAAAAATAAATGTGGCGCGATCAGAATCAAAATGTTGCGAGCAAATTTCAATGAATTTATCGAAATTACAAGACGATGCTGAAGATAAAATATTTGCTGATAAGATCTTAGATAAGGCCGCATCGCAATTGGAAATTGCTTCAAGTAATAACACCAAAAAGAGAAATGGCATTTTTAATATTTTGAGTCCCGTTCTTTTTAACTTTGAATTTTTTTTATAGTGAGGTCAAAAATTCTCAATTAGTTATATCATAAATCTCAAATTGTTAGCTTTTGACGATTCTTCACTTTGTTTTCTGGATCATCAAAGTATCTTGACTTGCTAACTGCATTTTTCAGCTTGAGCCATCCGGTTTTAATTATAATCACAAAAATTTAATTAAACTTCACAAATAACATTATTTATGATCAATCCATTCACATTTATCTTTAAAAATCTTAATTCAGAGATAGATTTGGTTTGATAATAATGATTTTCGTCGCAATTGTAAAATCCTCCAAAATACCCAGAAAATATAAAATTATTGAAAAGGACTTTTTGAATAAATTTATTGGTCACACCACGTCTTTATAATGACTTTAAAAAAAGGAAGTTTAACGTTAATTTATAAATACAATTAGGTCTTTTATATCTATTTATCTAATCTTGATTAATTTTATACTAGAATAAATATTGGTTAAATTATAAATATTATAATTTAAGATTAGTTAAAAGATATTTGCATAATAAATTGCTTTAAATACATAATTGAGAAATTCCATTAAGTATTTAATTTAAAGCAATTTATTATTAAGTAAGAAAAAATAAATTAAAACCTCAGGAGGACACAATCCTCGGCAGCCCCTAGGTATTTCAACATATTATAACTAAAGACCGAACAAAAAAAACACAAAAAATATGGAAAAAAGTGCTTTTTGTTAACCCTTTTAGTCTACTGAGGCCATTTAGGCGTATGACCTTATTATATTTATTTTAAATTACAAAGTATCGATGACCGTTAGGCCTAATAGCCCCATTAGGCAAAATGATCTTTCCACATCACAAGACACAGTTGACAGTGAGAGTAGGAGGTCAAAAAAGGTTTGAAACCTCTAGCCTAAAATTTTCTTAAATTATTTTTCTGATTTGCCAACAAATGAGGAATAAAAATCACACAAATATGCAAAATATGCACTTAAACTCCAAAATATGCATTTATATGCATTCTCTGGGTGGGTCGTGTTACCCTAAAACGGAAAGATAAAAAAAATTTGAAGGATAGTGATTAAGAAAAAAAAAAAAAACATGCATTATATGCAAAATCCGAGCCCTACTCATAAGCAACTTTAGCTTCGCTCACGAGAGAAATTAAAAGACAAAATATTTAAAAAATATATATCTATTTATTAAAAAGATAAATTATTTTCAATCTGGATTTATTACAAACAAAGAACAATTATTTTCGTAATATCAAACGTGTTAAGGTGTTAAAATTATCTTTTTATATATTAAATATATTTATATAAATATTTGCATTTAAATATATACTATACAAATTCATATAAACACACTTTAGGGATAATTTTTTTTTTTTACTTAAAAGTAAAATAAAAGCTCGTTAAGAAAAGGAAGCAAAAAGTCTTAAAGTAATTTCTTATTTGAGCGATTGTGTTTATATTTTTTTCAATAACAAAGTAGGGTATCAAAAAAGTAATAAATAAATAAATAAGTATAAAAGTAAGAAAAAAAATATTTTCTTAGCAAAACTTTTTTTTTGGTTTTTAATGAAATAATAAATAAATTTAAATTCGCATAAACATAAAATGGCATGTTATTGAAGATGAATACAACTGTTTTTTAAATTTTTAGAAAATAGAATAAAGATTATCTAATTAATATTTTGAATATTTATGGCGGAAAGATGTCAGCCAAATTATTGCTCTTTTAGTATAAATATTTCAAATATTAGCAGAGTGATATATATATATATATATATGTTACTCCGAATTGACGAAATTGGCCTATTTCATGAAATCGGCAAAATTTTCCTTTTTCGTGAATTTGTTCGTTTTGCCTATTTCACGAAAAAAGCAGCCATTTGCTTTTTGGTGTTTTTCATTTCTCGATTATATTTAAAAACTTGTATAATGTAATCTTGGATGAGATTATTAGGATAATTAATAAAATAAGGTAAAAAATTAATTAAAAATCTTTTATTTATCCAACTTTTGGTTTCGGAAAAGCCGTGGCTCATTCGGATTATGGGGTAATATTGGTTTATTATATTTTAGGTTATGGAGAAAAAGCAAAAGTAGCACCAATTTTCACATTCTTAAATTAACTATTAAAACGATATAATATTTAAATCAACTTGCAGGCCCTAGTCTGTTTTGGTCCGTTGCATTAAGGTTCTATTTAGACAAAAAAAAATTTTAAACTTAAGGCTGAACGCACACCAATTGAGTTTTCGGACATGACTAACCGTGCCTAAAACTGTTTTTTCAATGCTTTTCTACCGAGGAGGCAAAACACAAATGAGCATGATTCGACATCATTGAATAAAATGTTTTGCCATTAAGCGTTTTGCTCAATCGATGTGAGTTGGTAGTGAGCAAAACGTTTTGTCCGAAAACGTTTTTGCTCATTTGGTGGTCTTAGGGAACTCACAGCTTCGGTCCCAAAAGCTAATCGAACTGAAGCTCTGAGTTCCTTAAAGTTGATTTAAATTTTTTTTCTAAGGAGAACCTTAACTGTAACGGACCGAAACAGACTAAACCGGGGGCCATGTAAGTTGTTTTAAATATTATATCGTTTTAATATTTGATTTAAGAATGCTAAAATTGGAGCTACTTGAGCTCTACCTTTAAAGAGGACTATATTCGGCCATTTCCCTTATTCTTCGGTCTCCCAACTATTGTTCAATGCAAGTGCAAAGTATAGTTGCGAAAATAAACGCACAGAATGCGCTACTAGCGTTGCCTATTTCGTGAAATAGGCATAAAATTGTCAAATTCGTGAAATCGGCAAAATTTTACCGATTTCATGAAATAGGCAATTTTGCCAATCGGCGTAACATCTATAAATTACCCCCGAAATCGAATGATTTACATTAAACGCTGAAATAAGTAAATTATTTTCTTTCTTTGTCTGGCATCCTTATTCTGCCTTAATCTTTTATCACAGATTTTCATTAGCCTTGATTACGTTTTACAAAATTATTAAAACATCCTTATATCCACAACAATAAAAGCTTAACAATTTAATTCAGCTATAAAATATTTAAGTTATAAACATTTATTTATTATTCATTCAAAACCTAAAATTCATATTAATTTACAAAATACTGATTATTAATTTTATCGGAATGTGATAAATATTACTAAAAGATAAATTGAAAAACTATAAAAAGATAGCCAATGAAAAAAGATCTTTTAAATTTCTAATCAACATTTTAGTTACACTTCCATTAGAGAACAAAAACCGGACGTCGATTTCAAAATATAAAAGATTTTTTAAATTAAGAAAACCAAGTATAGGAACAACAGAAACAAAACCTTTGGGTGTTCTTGCTCTTCCTAATTTCAAACATCAACAGCAAAATACTTCTTTTTTTTTTCTTCATTGTCTGTTTATATCCTACTTTTTCCGATATCATTTCACAATATATCATCATATTATTTCATGAATGGATTAATTATTTCAATTTGAGTATTAAATTAAATAAAGTAAACGTCATACTAAATGGAGTATTAACAGTGTGGCTAAGAGAAAACATTTTTTTTTTCTTTAAAGTGAAAATTGTCAAAATATGAAAATATATGGTAAGAAAAAAATTTTATTTTAGTGATTCAGGTGTGAATTTAAAAAATGCAAAGGTGATTTATATAAGAATAAAGCGGTTTAATTTCCTTAATGTTGAAAATAAATAAATTAACCGCGCGGACTTTCTAATCTAAAAAACAAAAAAATATATAATTTAGTAAATACATAAAATATACAAATTTTAAAATTGAAAAATGTTTTGACCTCCCCTAATTAAATAAAAGTTTTTATTTTATGCTACTTATCCTATATCCAAAGTAATTTGAGCAAATGCTTGGAAGAGTCATGCTCTTTTAAATGTCAAAACATTTTTCAATTGTATTTATATCAATCCATATAATAAAATTACCTTTCAATAGACAATGAATCATCCTCTTCTATAGTTGACGTGTCTTGTGGTGTAAGAAAAACAAATTGATTTCCCACTTTGAGTCGAGCATGCTCCATTAAAAGATCCATACAGACCGATCGATTGATCTTGTCCATAAAGACATCGAATTCATCGAGGATGAAGAACGGGCAGGAGATAGTGCCCCAAATGGCAAGGATTAACGAGACCGTATAAAAAGATCGTTCGCCTCCTGATAGAGAACGAACTTCCTTCTCTACTCTGATAGGTCCTTGCTTAGACGGTTCAATGACGATATCAAGCCTCTCTTTTTCGTGATTCACATCCAAACGACCCTTAGAAAATAAATAGTTTAAATTAAAATTAAATAGGTTAAATAAATGTTGAGATAGAAGATTCTTCTTTTTTTTTGTACCTTGTAAGCTCGTTGTTCTAAAATAGAAGTAAACATATATTGTACGTTTACAATAGTATATTTCGCAATCTTTTGATATATTTGATCGCGGGTTATCATATAATTTTGAAGAACCTGCAAAAATAAATTTTTCTCTGTAATTATTTTTTGTGCATTTTTAAATTTTTACAAAAATCCAAAGCAGGACAGGTCTATTGTTATTTGCATTCATTCCAACGTTAAACTACAAGTATTGAATAAAAAAATATGGTCATAATTTATCATTGCTTAATGTGCACCTAGGATTTGATTTTTTTTTTTTTTTGAGAAATTGGGGGAGAAAATAATTTTTTTAAGAGACTGTTCTGTTTAACATTAAGGATCCCTCAAGGGAATGGTTAAAACAAATGTACAAACATTTTTTAAAATGAAAGTTATCATAAAGTCATGCCATAGATTTAACTCCTGGTTGCGTAGCGCTACTGACTTGAATGTTATCCCTTCAGTAGATAAACTTTCAAGGAAAAACTATGACGCAACCAAGATTTGCTCCTGGTTGATTGATTTTTGAGGATTTAGAGTTAATAATATTTACAATATATGCAAACATTTTTTAAATTTTAAAATGAAAAGTCCATAAATAAAAGGCTATTTTTCTCTTTTCAAAACTCTTCCTGTTTGGGCTATAATGAACATTCTTTAACATTTTATGAAAACTATCATTTAAGATTTTATTTAAAGATTTATCCTGAAGTTTCTTGTGGTAGTCAGTTGGAGTTGGCTTGTAGTAAGAAATTTAATCAGATCTTTATTAATTCAACTCCAACTGACTACTACAAATTAACTTCAAAAGAAATCTTTAAACATTTATTATTTCCTGTGGCTGTTTCTAAATAAATATAATTTAAGAACTCATAACCGAGTAAAATTTTATACATGTTATTAAACCAGTGGTTTCTAAATGTGTCTACTACGGTGACGGCGCTTCGAGAGGGTGGAGCATCCCCCGGCAACCCCCCACTCAATAATGACATCTGCCCCCCTGGATGCTCCTCCAAATTTTTTTGTTTCTCTGTTGATATATATAGCCTATATGTATTTTGCCCCCCTCCCACCCTACTGAGATTAAGCTGGCGCCGTCGATACCTCTTACCGATAATTTTACTTCGCCGACAAGACTCTCTTTTATTAAACACTTGCTTTCATGATTGTGTCTAACTTCATAGGAATGACTGTAGATGGCGCTCACGTAATTGTATATAAAATGCACATAACGATGCCTTAGAGGTTAGCTCACTTGAGCCGGAGCACATGTACAGTATTTGAAAACGACTGCAGAATAAGCAGTCGAAACGTTGTATTATACATTATTTATATTTTTAATAAATAATTATTAAAAACTCCCATAATAATTTTATAATTATTTATTCACCGTGGAATAACGTCTGCTTTTTTTTAATTCCTTGTTGAGTTCTTCAAACTTTTTTAATTTAGTAATATATTCGGAGACGACATCTTGATAGGTCCCTTGTATTGATTCATGTGTATTAATATAGGCATTTAGCTTTTTTAATTCTCTATCTATTTGATCAGGATCCCTGAAAATGATGAAATATTTTTATTTATTTGTTTTTTTTTTGAGGACAAATATAGAACAATACGTTTTTGGGTTGAGAATTTTTTTCACTCACCTTTGAGTTTCAATTCGTTCTCCAAGATGACTATTTTCTGACATTTGTTTATCTACTTCTACTTTTTTTTTATCAATTAATTTTATTAAACAATCCTTACGATATGTAGAGTTTGCTATTGTATCTTTCATTTCTTCTATATCCCTTTGGTATATAGAAAATTTCTTTTTAATTTCTCCTAATTCATTCTAAAAATATACATGAATTACATGAGAATTGGAAAATGTTTAGCCTTGAACGGGAGTACAAAAGCATTTCGGCACTCTATATACATTTATATATATATGTATATAATTGAGGAAATCTTGATAGCAGAAAATCTCTTACCCGACATGGATCAAATTTTCCTCTTAAGGCTTTGATTTGTTCTTGTACTTTCGAAGTCTTTGTCTTATATTCATTTTGAATCTCCTCTGCTTCATTACATGCATCTTTAATTAATTGAGTTTTAGAACAAAGTTTATTTAATTTCTCTTCTAATTCATCAATTTCAGCAGTCTTAAAAAGAAATAAAAAATAAGTTTGTAATTAATTTAACTGATTAATAAATTGAGTTAAATTGGAAATTGTCAAATTTAAGTTAAAAGTTCAATAAGTTTGATTTAGTTTGTTTCAAAAGGGTTTGAGGATGAATTTAATGCAAAATAAAATCTTAATATTTAAAAATTATTAAAGTAATGCATAATTTCTAGATTTTTTCTCAGTATGGAAGGAAGACCTGAGGCACGTCGAAAACAGCACGTTGGAGGAGTAATAAATAAAATATATCTGTTTTATACTTCATCAGACTATTCCATGAATCCGTTTAGTCCTTGAAGAATTATTATGGGAGTTTTTAATTATAGACCACATTTGTATTAATTATTTATTAAAAATATAAATTCTGTGCAACGTTTCGACTGCTTATTCTGCAGTTATTTCAAGTACAGTACATTGCAGTTATTTCAAGTACAGTACACTTACTCCGACTCAAGTGAACTAACCTCTAAGGGTCTGCTGGGTGCATTTTATATACAACGCTGTCAGCGCCATCTACAAGCATTCTATGAAGTTAGACACAATCATAAAAGCAAGTGTATACAAGTCCTTGGGCTTAGTGTAGTTGGAGTGCTAACTTTCTATACCGAACGCCGCGGGTTCAGACCCCAGACAGTCCGATGATTTTATTTAAGTCATTTAGATACCTAATGACTTGAATAGAAATGCGTGAACCCCCACAAGATATTATATATAATAACGGTTATCATTAAAGTCTTAAATAGCCTAAGTTTTGCCGAAAAGACTGTGTGAATGTGTGTGTGAGTGGAGTGTGAATGAGAAGTGTGTTAAAAAAAAAAAAAAAAAGTGTTTACAGAAACACACATCGACTGAAGAATAAGCAGTCGAAACGTAGAGTATTTATATTTTTAATAAATAATTAATACAAAATGTGGTTTATAATTAAAAACTCCCATAAGAATAATAATCCAGAGCTTTAATAAACACATGAAGAATGAAGAATGTTTCCATCCATATGCTTAAAAATGATTTTTCTCACCATAGATGCAATCAGAGGGGCATCAATTTCATCCTGTTGTTCTTCACGCAATTGTTCAAGTCTTGTACGAATCTTATATTGCTCTCTTTCATACTCTTGTAACATATTATTGTATCTTGTCAATTCTGTCGATTCTTCGCGAATTCTTTCATGTAAAGCTTTTTGTGTTCCAAGACATTCATCTATCTGAGTTTTTAAATTTATTTTCTCTTTTTTTAATGAGCTAAAATGTTTAAAGAAAAAAAAAAATACAAAATTGTAATTAAAAGATATGTTCTTTCTGCATATCTATATCCTGAATAAAAAAAACATTACTTGATCACTTCTGTTCGGTCCATTTGCAACTGACGAGCTTGCAAGGTTCTTGGCCCCGCATAAGTTTTGTAACCAGGAAAGGGAAAATAGACGTCAGCAGTTTTAGTTAATGCCCTTTTACAATTGGTTGGCACTAATCTACCATCAGAGAGAAGACGTCTCGCATCGCTCGGATCATCGATTAGGAGAATTGTCTCGAGAGCCGCATGATCTATCAGGAGATTAAATACATTAATCTCTGAGATATCCAGTGTTTTAATAAAACTTTTATATTTTTCTGAATATGTTTCGTTCGGTCTTATATCGTGTTTCTGAAAAATAAATTTATAATATTACATTCAAAAAATTGGCAAAAGAATAAAAAACAAGACAAATTTGGTTGGCTGACAAATGTCCAATATCCATTTAATATAGGGATTGGGTTTTCGAATTCTGAAAAAAAAAAGTTCGATGATTTAGGATTTTCTCGTTTTTAGTTTAATATGCCTTAGCAAACCAAAATATGATTTACAAAAAAATTTTTATTCAGCTCGATATGGTTGATAGTAGAATAAGTGTTCATCGTGAATTAAATATTATCCTTTTATCACAATTATGAAGCGAAACTATTTTTATAAGAGAGCCTCTTTCAATTTAAAATTGAAATTTATAAATAGTAATTATTTGTATGTTAACTAATAATTACTATTTAACGATTATATTTGGCGATCCGAAGGCGGCGGGCTTTGCAGCTAGTTAAATTAGAAAATAAAAATAACAGACAAAATAATTCAATGACAGACGTGACGTTCCAAAACTTTCCAAAGGTAAACAAATCTCTAGACCGGTTTTCTAAATAATAGATGGGTAATTATGGGCAGGAGCAGCCAATAAATAGACTCTGTATGCAGATTCAATCACCGGAGACGTTTCGGTTCTTTTTATTTAAGAACCATCTTCAGTCCTTAGATTGGAAAAGTATATATAATTGCACAGTGTTAGCATTTGGCATTTTCTAAATAATAAATGTAAATTAAAAAAAAACAAATATAAAGGCTATATACATTTGGTAAAAATTTACTGGTGTATATTTTAGGTTGTCCGTGTGAGATTATGCGATTGAAAATTGATCTCAATACTTTTAGATCTTTCTCATTATCACAAATAAAAGTTGAGAGAAATGATCTGAGATGAAATTCGATAGCTGGAATCCATGAAGATTCTTTGACTCGAATAAAACTTCCTAAAAAAGAAAAAATTATTGAAACAAAAAAAAAAAAAGAAAATCAATAGTTAAGATTCCAAAGGGCATACTGTATATCGCTCTAAAAATATCAAATGAATCGTTTTCATCTATATCGAGGATTTGTTCCCTGGAAGAGGGTTTCTGCATTACACACTAACTATAGATCAACTACTTACCCATACATCAAGCAACCGGCCCTAAGAACTCTAAAAATTTTAATGAGTTGAAATTTTTTTGTCTTTTTCGGCAATGAGGCCATTTAGACCCCGTTCCTATTAATTTCAATTTATTGGTAGCCAATTAAATTGAAATAAATGTTTGGGGTTTGTGTCCAACTTCATAGGAATGACGGTAGTTGTCGTTGTATTTAAAATGCACGTAACGGTCCCTTAGAGGTTAGTTCACTTGAGTCGGAGCACGTGTAGAGTATTTGAAAACGACTGTAGAATAAGCAGTCAAAACGTTGTACAGTATTTATATTTTTAATAAATAATTAAAAACAAAATGTGGTTTATAATTAAAAACTCCCATAATAATAATAATAATACAAATCACAAAAGCTTTAATAAACTCATATCGAGAAGTTATTGCATAGTAAACAAATGAAAACGTTCCATGCCGACTCTTGAATTTAGAGGCAATACGCGTCTGTTCTGCCCTAATGGAAGCGAAGCTTAAAAGTAAAAATACAACCTAAAGGGCCTATGGGTTTTCTTATAAATTTTCCATTGGAATGAGCAATATTAATTTGTTCCACTAGCTCGTTCATATAATGTCCAAAAACTGATAAGTTGTCACTATGCTTTTGCATTTGATTTATTTGCGTTTCATTCATTTCTAAAAAAAAAAGAGAAGAAATTATAAAAAATTATTAAATATAAATAATTAAGGGGCTTCAGAAGGGCACATTGATTGAATCTTTAGTCCGAAACTACTGAAGCATTTTAAAGTATTTTTTTATGCGATTTTTTTAATGATTTAAATTCATGAGCATTTTACATAAGAGGAATGCCTTTTTTAATTTCAATTAATTAAAAAATATTTTTTTTTATATTTATAGAAAATGCAAAAAAAAAACTATTATGAAAATTGTTTTTTTTTTTTTAATATAAAAATATAAAAATCATTAGTATCCAACCTAGAATAATTAAATAACGTGGTGACCAAGTCAAAAATAAATTTCTTAATTATTTAAAAATTAACGCCCAAATAGAAAAGGGAGCGTACAAGTATTACGTAACGCAATTTGGGGGAGGAGGGGGTCTCGTAAAACGCTACCATGTGTTACAAGGGGGGGAGGGGGGGGGTTGAACAACGCGTTACGTAACGGTATTTTAGCGACTTTCCGCTACTTTGCTCAACATAATTGTGACTTTTAGATAAAAATGGCCACTTGAGCGTTTCGTAACGTCTAGGGTGAGGGGGGGGGGGGCAGAAAAATGTTACGGCGCGTTACATGGGGGGGGGGGTCAAAAATCTTCAAAAATTGCGTTACGTAATACTTGTACGCTCCCTAAGATGGTAGGCTAGTCTAGAAAAAAGCTGGCATTATCAGATCACTTATAAGCCTATATTTATATATTTTTAAGCTGTTATAAATGATATAAAATATATAATAATATTTATAAACTAGTCATTATTAAAAGATCAACGAAAATTAAACAAATACATCAGATTAAATATAGTCCTACCATCCTGCTATCTCTTGGCAAATTTTCGTAATATTAATAGTTAATTTTGTCTAATTTTTTAAGACACCTACGCCATCTTTTCTGCAAAAACATGAGAAAAAAAAACATACCATATTTTCGTTTTAAACGAATGATATCGTCTTTTAATGGTTGAATTTTTTCATTTAAATGACTATGATTACTTGTCACTTGATTACGATGATATGAAGTAGTTTTTACTCTAGCGGAAATTGTTTCATATTTCTCTTCAAGGGTTGTTATTTCTTCTCGAATTTCACGTTTACGTTCAATGTTTTTTAGTTCGTGTCTAGAGGAAGAATGTTAACATATAGATATAAATAAATAGGTAAGAGAAAGTAAAAATTGAAATAAAAAACCAATCTAAATTTATAAAAGTAAAATAAAATTTTTTTGCCAGAAAAAAAAAATACTTAGCTAGAAAATTGTTAGCAAAGAATTGGATTCAAACACAATCTATTATTTTTTATTTATGTACTTATTAGATTAATGGAATAATAATAAATACTTACTCATAATTTTTGGAAATTTGTTGTTTAAGATGTTGAATATTATGATTTGTTCTTGTGATTTGATGTTCATGATCCCTAAATTCTTTATGTTTTTGTTGATAAAATTCCTTTTTTTGTTGTTCCTCTTGATTACATTTACTCAATTCTGTTTCTAACAATTTATATTTTTCTAATAAATCTTTCTCTTTATTTTGAATTTCACCAATTTTATTTTGATAATCTTCTAAATATTTTTCTCTCCTTTCTTTTTTTGATTCAATTTCTTGTATTTCTTGAATCATGTTTTCATAGGAGTTTTCAAGTTTTTTAACATCTAATTCTAACAATTTAATCTAAAAGAAAAAACCAAAAAATAAATAAATGATAAAATAATTCACTTTAATAGAAAATAGGTCTGTTCGATTATGGGTCCGTGGGCGTCCGGCGCATGCGTAGTGAAGAACACATGTGCAGTAACGAAAAGCAATACCCTTTTCCTTAAAGCGCATGCGCCGGACGGCCTCGGGCGCCCACAGAGCCATCATCGACAGACTTTATATTCATCATTCATTGAAATTAGGCATTTGTGAATTAAAAAACTAAAAATTCTTATGAACACAGTAAGAATTTGATAACTAATTTATTAATATCGCAGATTCTTTGCAGCCAGCAGATTAAATAAAAAAACCTTTTATTCAATTTTTATTCGACCGACGCTTCGGTCGCCAATCACGACCTTCATCAGTGCCTATGATCATAACATTTATTCAAAAAAAATTATATTAAGTTACAATAAGAATATAAATTTGAGAAATATTAGATATACTTATAAATATTGTCAATTATACAAGATCTTAGGTATTTTAATGTCTATTGCAAACATATACAATTTCTTTTAAACTTGACATGTATAAAAATTATCATATACTTGCTTACTTGGGGTCTCTGATTCAATTTTACATCGAACTCATATGCATATATGCATTACTATTTATTGAAATCTTAAAATGCATATGCGTTCGATGTATAGGCCTAATAGAATCAGAGACCCCAAGTAAGCAAGTATATGATAATTTTGATACATGTCAAATTAAAAAAAAATTGTATATATTTGTAATAGACATTAAAATACCAAAGTTCGTGTATAATTGACAATATTTATAAGTACATCTAATATTTCTCAAATTTATATTCTAAGGCTGAACGCACACCATTTGAGCAAAACGTTTTCGGACAAAACGTTTTGTCCAAGAGCAAAACGTTTTGCTCAATGGCAACGCACACCGATTGAGCAAAACGCCAAAACATTTTGCTCTATGCCAATGCACACTGATTGATCAAAAACGTTTTGTCCAAGAGCAAAACGTTGTGCTCAATGCCTACGCGCACCGATTGAGCAAAACGCTCAATGGCAAAACATTTTGTTCGATGATGTCGAATCATGTCTAATTGTGTTTTGCCTCCTCGGTGTGCGTAGACCCATAGAAAAGCATTGAAAAAACAGTTTTAGGCACGATTAGTCAAAAAAGTTTTGTTCAAAAACGTTTTTGCTCAATTGGTTCAGCGTTCAGCCTTATTATAACTTGATATAATTTTTTTTTTAATAAATGTTATGATTATAGGCCCTGATGTAAGTTTATTAATATATATTTCAGATATTTAAGCCATTTCCTAATCGCAATGAATTATGTTTGTTGAAACCAACCTAATGAGATCAAACCATCTTTTTTAAGGCTGAAATATCTGTTAAATACTATAAAATAAATTATATCATCGTATTTTCTTCGCTTACCTTGCTCCATTCCAATTCTTTCGTCAGTTGTTCTCTTTGTTTAATTTGATCCTTTACTGATTGCATTAAACGATATTTTTTTTCTAATTGGTCTATCTCTTTTTTTGCTAATTCTAATGCCTAATGAAAAAAAAATATAATTATTTAATACGAAATCATTTTTGCTTTCACTAATCGAGTTTAATCAAAGGGAAGAATTATTAGTTTCGTTTGCATAATAGTTTTAAACTTTCAGGAAATTTTTGAGTCAAAAAGCAATTGTTTCATTAGCAAAATGTTATAATAAATTTTTGCCTAAGGAGCAGCAAGGAGTGGTTATTTTTCCTTTATTATTTTTCGTATATAAATGGCTTAACTGATACTTAAATTAACAATGAAAACTTTTTTGAAATAAATGTAAATTGTATGTTTTATTAAATGTTTAAAAAAACCGTCGAATTTGAAAGACTCTACGTTAATTTATTGGAACAGTAGGCCTATATTCCAAACAAAGCTCTATCTAGTTAATATTGATAAATATATATATAAGGGAACATGGGGCAAGACCGGGTAGCGATGTAAGATGGGGTACCATAGCTACTGGCTCTATCGGTGCTGCGATCAAGCAACAAACCGTGGAAAGCAAATAAGATAAGGTGGAGTAAATAAGAAGCTGCTATGAAATTGTCACCCATTTTGAGTGAATTGTTTGTCTTGCAAGAATTTTTTTCGTGAAAGTGCTGTGTTTTGTCGGAAATTTTTTTTGCGTCGTTCCTATTTGATGCTCAAATATGTTAAGTTACGTTTATATCTGACTACATCTATATATTCCAGTAGTTTTTTAGGGTTTGTTTGCATATATTACGTTTGTTTTGATGCTATTGTAAACCTTAGTAGTGTACTAATACATCAGATTTTTTCTACGACTTAACTACTGTAATTATGAAGCCTATAAAACAAACAAAATAAGCTTTCCCGTCTTGCCCCACGTTCCCCTATTTAAATTTCAAATTCAAAAAACCTCGATAAGTGCTATGAAAAGATATGTTGTTACCTTACCTTTTGTTTATTGGAAATTATATATGTTATTTCTTTTAAATTTTTTTCAATATCCTCATAGACATGTTTAATATTATCCAATTGTGTGGCTCGCATTAAAAGATGATATTTATCTTTAGGATTATTTGAAACTAAGAATGTTCGAGCGGTATCTTGATTTAAAATTGCAATCGGATTGTCAACTTGAATATTGAAATATTCAATCATTTTATTTAATTCATCTCGATTTGATGCAACAACTTTTCCCAGATAATTTTTTATTCTATAAGATGAACTTCCTTCTGAACTAAGAGTACGGACAACGCAGATTTTATCACCGTATATTTCTGGTTTGTACGCATATGTTCCTATATTATATAAATAGACTTCAATACTGGCTCGGTTTTGACCTTTCTTGATAAATTCTGAAAAAAAAAAAAAAAAAAAAAAAAAGATAAATAAATCTAAACGAAATTCACTTATAGTTCCTTTTTAATACATCCATAAGCGTCAAAAATCTTATTTGCTTTTTAATATGATATTAACAAGCAGAGCCGGAACTAGGAGAGTTTTTAGGGGGGGGGGGGGGGGGCAAAATTTAATTTGCCGCCCCCTTCTTAAAATTTTCTATACAAAATTCATACCATTTTACTTTTTTTTTTTTAGTAATTCTTTCGTTAATTGCCGCCCCCTGATATCTGCCGCCCGGGGCACATGCACCCACTGCACCCCCCCCCCTAGAACAGGCCCTGTTAACAAGTTATTGGACATGCCATGTGCTTTTGATCAGGGTGAGTTGACCAATATATGTTAGGTTAATAACTACATCATGATTAAGTTATTTTTCTTGACAAATTGGTTGGATTCTTTCGATCAAATATTCAAATCATTTTGAAATCGCCAAGAGCCTGCGCATCAAACGAATTCAAAGGCTTCGAGTAAAATATGCATACGCAGAATGATTGTAGCCCAGTAGGGCCATCTATACTCTTGTCATGGAACTAAAAGTAAGCAGGAGGAAAAAGCTTGCTCACAGAGATTTGAACTTGAGCTTGTTGCAATTCTCATGTTTTGATACTGACTACTTAACTCGCTCGTACAATTTGCTTTATGATATTTCAAAGCTTTTTTTAGCTACTTGAATGGCACGTAGTACTATTAAATTTTTTTTTAACAAAAGGTCATTTATAAATTGTAAAAATATTTATAATTAAAAGTAATTTATTAGTTTATAAAAGTTAATTCATTTATATCCAGATTTTTAAGCCACTTAATGTATTTGTTATTAAACTCATGAAAAAATGTTATTTTGTTGGCGAATGGAACGAAGAGGATCTACAGGATAAATTTTGAACTAGCCTAGTATTGCCATCTAGCCATTTGTCATATAACTAAAAGAAACTTATAAACATTCTTCCCATAGAGCTGTCCCTTCCATGGTGAAAGAACCTAATAATATTGATAAATTATATTTTAACATAGAGATATCATTCCTATACTTCTCTAATCCACCACCTTGAAACTGTTAGAATTATTGGGTTTTTCGGTTTATGGAAAAGGGAACAATTTTCCCTAAAACATAGAAAATATCTATTATGGGATATTAAGTTGTCTTAAATAGTAAAAAAAAAATTATCTTTATTTAATAACAACACTGTGAAAGCTTTTCCTCTCAAATAAGTTTTAATAGATATATATATACCTTTAATGCTAGTTCCTCTGTTAGTTGCTGAAGCTTTGCCTCCTAGAGCGATAATTATTGCCGTAAGAATTGCACTTTTTCCACTTCCATTATTTCCGACAATATATGTAATATGTTTATTTAATGTAATCTCAAATCTTGCATGGCACATAAAATTCCAAAGGCTGACTTTTTCAATTGTGCCAGGTTTTTGTTCCTAAAAAATATAAATTTAAAATTACAAATTAAACTAATTGATAGCATCTATAAAGTGTTGTAATAACATCATTATTCCCAGCTTATTTGAATGTACCTCTGAAGTCACAATCCCAAAAAGTTGGTGCTTATTAAATTATTTGATAGACATTAATACTAGCTAGATAAGATAATTTATTGTTAATAATGGGGTTGGAGAATAAAAAACCAGCAGATTAATCGCTCCACCTGACGTCCTTTATTCGGCAAATATTTCGACGAGGATGATGCATGTCATATGCGTCGAAATATTTGGCAAATAAAGGAAGTCAGGTGGAGCGATTAATCTGCTGGTTTTTTATTCTCCAACCCCATTATTCTACTCATCCCAGCCTACTATATAATCTACGTATTTAATGTTAATGTTCAAAAATCAAGTTATTTGTTGAAAATTTCTTTATTGGAAAAATTTTAATTAAATATTGGCGAAATTTAAAAAAACAAACAAATTTTTACATAAGAGATTAAAAATTAAATCTCTATATAATAATATCTTTAAATAATAAAACATTCAACATTAAATTCATGTTATCAAGTAATCAAACAACGTCAAGTATATTGTCAAAAGCATAATTCATTGTTTTCCATTTTACAATAATATATATATATATATACTTACTGCAAAACCCAAAGGTGATAAAGAATTATTGTGAAATGATTTATTCTTTTTGGAGGATTGTGAATATTCTAGTGTTGATTTTCTCTTTTGAGAAGTCATCCTTAAAAAAGTAAAAGAAAAAAATTTAATAAAAGATAGATTAATGAGAAAAAATTGTTGTTTGCTAATAGATCAAGAAATACTTTATAGAAATTGAAAAAAAAAAATACCTTATATATTTTCATAAAATGTTAATCACAATTTAAAACAATATAACAAATCAATTTCCCTCTTTTTTGATAGAAAATTTTTGCCTCCATTTGTAACAAAACAAGAGAGCAACAAATTGCCGCAAATTTCCTTCAAATGCTAACAACATTTGGATTAATAAAAATTAATAAGCTCAAATTACAAGGAAATAGGTTTTCTAAATAAAAAAATTATTATTTATTATTAAAACAAATAATACAAAACTAAAATAATATTTTTTAAAACCTTAGGTAAAATTTAATTTTTACTTAATTGTCAAACATGATTTTACTTTCATTTGTATTATTTCTATATTCACTTAATATATATTTTTTAAACTAACCATAAACACGTGTGTATAAAGTTGATAAAAATACGATTTATTTAATTATAAAATGGCAAAATTATGTTTAAGTAAGTTTAATAATAGTTATATTTCTATTTTTATAATTACATACTTAAATTGTACTTTTACTTTTTAGAGAAAACAAGTAAACGAGTTTCGTGCCGAAAACGATACAAGATTGAAAAAAAAAGTTCGAGAGCATAATAGAAAATTAAGGAAAGAAGCAAAAAAGAAGCCAGGAAAAAGTAATTTTTTTATTTTTATCCATGAATTTGATGACATAATCTCATATGGCTAAAATTTTCTTAAGTTTTAATAACATAATAAGAAGCTGCTTTATAAAGATTAGCCTCAAATCTTTTACATATTTTTCATAAGTAATTACTTCAAGTAAAATTACTTCTATTTTAGTTCAAAAATTACTTATTTTGAAAATGAATCTATATTAAAAACTAATTTACTGACTACTTACTAATAAATTAAGAAATTTGCTCACAAACCATATTATATCTAATTCCTTCCAAAGTCTAGTTCTTGATCAACCAATTTTTCTTTTTTTCTTAGTTTTTAAGTCGTTCTACTAGAACAAGGAAGACCAATTAACCAAGTTACGAGTGACATTTCTTCGGAAACAGTCCAAGTGGTTTTCATTTCTTCGACTTATTCAAATCCTTCTTATAAAACCAAATATATATATATATATATATAGATATATATATAATTCAATTCAAAATTACCTCATTTGTTTCGTTGTTTCAATATCTTGATTTTTTCCTAAAGAAAACATAATTTTTAAAATATAAACGTAAATGATTAATTTTTTTTTTTACTTTTTCAGGAAAGCAAAAATTAATTCAAGTACCAAATAACTGTCCATTTAAAGCTGACATTCTAGAAGAAGTAGCCAAATTAAAAAACAAAACGAAGAAGAGAAAGAGAAACGAAGACAGCAAATAAAAGAGGAGAGAGCAAAACAAAAAGAACAACAAAAAGAAACTTCACTTGAAGGTCTTGTAGTAAATGCAGCAAATAGGCAAAAAGACCATGAAAATGTTAATAATGATAAATCAAATCAACTTAATGAAAAATTTAAAGATGGATCGTTTAAAGCCTTTTATAAAGAATTTAAAAAAGTAATTGAAGAGGCAGATGTGATTTTAGAAGTGCTTGACGCTAGAGATCCTCTTGGTACGCGATGTTCACAATTAGAACAGGCTGTTCTTGATGCTGGTTCCAATAAAAGGCTCGTACTCGTTTTAAATAAAGCAGGTAAGAATTAATTAAGTCATCATTACCAATACAAATTATATTACATAGAATGTTTAAAAGAAAAGGTACAATCATTGCCATGATATTAATATAGAAACTTTCCTTAATTATTAATGGTTTAGAATTTATATTCGCGGGCTTCGCCTCCTTCAGTTCATAATGCTTGTGGGATCCCTTTCTTTAATCATATGCTAGAACTTTCTTTTAATTGCATGCTTTAACATGCTTTTTATACATTCCTACTTATTCAAAATACTATCACTTATCTTAAAAAAAATTTAAACCACAATTTTTATGATTTTTTCATTTTGAGATTTCAATTATATTTATTATTGTAAATTGAATTTTTTAAAGTACAGATAGGTCAAAGCATCTTCAAAGTAATGAACTCTAAATGGATGTAAAAAACCACTTTTCCAAATTTCAACTGGAAGTTGATCAAACAGCGGAGTGTCACAGAGGGACTCTCCTGCATTATAATTATCATCATACTTATATATAATTGCCTTAAACCCGTGTCCGATGTGTGAAACAACCAATCAGGCCTCAGGGATAGCGCTGATTGGCGAAATACAGAGGGGGCGGAGCCGGAGAGGCAAATTCAAAATTTTTTTTTAACCAGGAGAGATATCAATTTGGTTTCTTCCCTAAAGCCTTCCCTTGGTAAGAATCTAAATTCGTTGTTTCAGAGTTTTTTTTTAAATTCGGCAGCCCCCCCCCAAATTTTTTTAATTCTTCTACATCTTCAAATATAAACATGCTTTTTTGGATTTAAAATTCTTCAATGAATATCTATCAAGGGATTTAAAAGTTTAAATATTTTTTTGTGTAATTGCTCCCCCCCCCCTCCGAAATTTTTAATTCTTCTATTTCTTCAAGTAAAAACATGCTTTTTGGATTTAAAATTCTTCAATGAATATCTATCAAGGGATTTAAAAAAGTTGAAAGATTTTTTGTGTAATTGCCCCCCCCCCTCCCTCCGAAAAAGTTTTAATTCTTCTGTTTCTTCAAATCTTAACATGCTTTTTTGGATTTAAAATTCTTGAATGAATATCTATCAAGGGATTTAAAAGTTTAAATATTTTTTTGTGTTATTGCCCCCCCCTCCGAATTTTTTAATTCTTCTACATCTTCAAATATAAACATGCTTTTTTGGATTTAAAATTCTTCAATGAATATCTATCAAGGGGGTTTAAAAGTTGAAAGATTTTTAGTGTAATTGCCCCCCCCCCCCCGAAATTTTTAATTCTTCTGTTTCTTCAAATATTAACATGCTTTTTTGGATTTAAAATTCTTCCAATGAATATCTATCAAGGGATTTAAAAAGTTGAAAGATTTTTTGTGTAATTGCCCCCCCCCCCCGAAATTTTTAGTTCTTCTGTTTTTTCAAATATTAACATGCTTTTTTTGGATTTAAAATTCTTCAATGAATATCTATCAAGGGATTTAAAAGTTGAAAGATTTTTTGTGTAATTGCCCCCCCCCCCGAAATTTTTAATTCTTCCTATTTATTCAAATATTAACATGCTTTTTTGGATTTAAAATTCTTGAATGAATATCTATCAAGGGATTTAAAAGTTGAAAGATTTTTTGTGTAATTGCCCCCCCGAAATTTTTTATTCTTCTATTTATTCAAATATTAACATGCTTTTTGGATTTAAAATTCTTCAATGAATATCTATCAAGGGGTTTAAAAAGTTGAAAGATTTTTTGTGTTATTGCCCCCTCCCCCGAAATTTTTAATTCTTCTATTTATTCAAATATTAACATGCTTTTTTGGATTTAAAATTCTTGAATGAATATCTATCATTTGTTTCGTTGTTTCAATATCTTGATTTTTTCCTAAAGAAAACATAATTTTTAAAATATAAACGTAAATGATTAATTTTTTTTTTACTTTTTCAGGAAAGCAAAAATTAATTCAAGTACCAAATAACTGTCCATTTAAAGCTGACATTCTAGAAGAAGTAGCCAAATTAAAAAAACAAAACGAAGAAGAGAAAGAGAAACGAAGACAGCAAATAAAAGAGGAGAGAGCAAAACAAAAAGAACAACAAAAAGAAACTTCACTTGAAGGTCTTGTAGTAAATGCAGCAAATAGGCAAAAAGACCATGAAAATGTTAATAATGATAAATCAAATCAACTTAATGAAAAATTTAAAGATGGATCGTTTAAAGCCTTTTATAAAGAATTTAAAAAAGTAATTGAAGAGGCAGATGTGATTTTAGAAGTGCTTGACGCTAGAGATCCTCTTGGTACGCGATGTTCACAATTAGAACAGGCTGTTCTTGATGCTGGTTCCAATAAAAGGCTCGTACTCGTTTTAAATAAAGCAGGTAAGAATTAATTAAGTCATCATTACCAATACAAATTATATTACATAGAATGTTTAAAAGAAAAGGTACAATCATTGCCATGATATTAATATAGAAACTTTCCTTAATTATTAATGGTTTAGAATTTATATTCGCGGGGTTCGCCTCCTTCAGTTCATAATGCTTGTGGGATCCCTTTCTTTAATCATATGCTAGAACTTTCTTTTAATTGCATGCTTTACATGCTTTTTATACATTCCTACTTATTCAAAATACTATCACTTATCTTAAAAAAAAATTTAAACCACAATTTTTATGATTTTTTCATTTTGAGATTTAATTATATTATTATTGTAAATTGAATTTTTTAAAGTACAGATAGGTCAAAGCATCTTCAAAGTAATGTACTCTAAATGGATGTAAAACCACTTTTCCAAATTTCAACTGGAAGTTGATCAAACAGCGGAGTGTCACAGAGGACTCTCCTCTATTATAATTATAATATATAAAAAAGAGAGCCGAAACGTCGAGTAAATGTCAACAACCAACGCGACTCAATCTGGCAAAATTTAGCTAATTCGCGTTGATTGTTGAATTTACCTTTCGATTCTCCTTTTGGACCCCTTTTCAACAGCGTGGAATTAGGAAGTAATCGTGGAGCTGGGTTGTTTTTGGAGTCACACACATTTTTCCCAGGTTAGGATGGCGGCTTTCTCAGAGGTTTGGAATTTGCCTTAGAGATCTAGAAGGAGGTTGTTTGTGTGTACCCTTTTAATTTTGCACCTATTTGATTTAGTGTTGCAATCTTTTGTTTTGATGCTATATGTAAACTCTGTAGTTTATTGAAAAAAAAAATTTGTTTTTATATTTTGTTTCCAGAGGAGTTAACTACATTGATTGCGCCAATCCCCCCCCCCCCCCCCGCAAGAATGTCCCCCTAAAAAAAAAATAAAAAAAAAATTTGTTATTATAGAATTCCAAAAATTTAAATATGTACATTTTATTATTTAGTGGTGCCTCACACGGCTTGAGTTTTAGAAAAACCCAATTTTTACAGTTTTTTTAAACTTTGGACACTCACCTAATACAAATTTTTCCGATCCCATAATGAAAAAAGATTTATTTACGATATACCTAGAGTTTCTTCAACTTTCCAAAAATCATTCATTCTTGAAAATCCTATTAATTTTTAACGAAATTATGAACAAAATAGTTATCAGTCAGGTTACTGAAAAAATTGTTATTTACGCCCCCATGTTTGAGTTTAGTTTGGTTTGACTTCAGGGCCTCATTCTACTTACAAGACGAAGTGTTACTTGATGTCTCCAAGGCTTGTGTTTGTCTTTGATGTGTAAAATTTTGTGTTGAATGGTGTCTTTGTTCTCTCGCTTCATATAGGCTATATATACATATACAGTATAAGTAATAATAGAGATTGTGCCTTTTCTTATATTATATTTAGACTGTATATTGAATATATATGCAATATTTTTAGATATTCATCATAAACTATAATTCTTTTTTTTTTTTTTTTCATTTAGATCTCGTACCAAAAGAAAATTTGGATAATTGGTTGAAATATCTAAGACAAAGTTTTCCAGCGGTTCCATTTAAAGCAAGCACACAAAAACAAGCACACAATTTAGGACGAAAAAAAATGAAACCCTGGATTAAACAACATGTGGCACAAAAATCGTCAACATGCGTTGGGGCTGAACTTTTAATGTCTTTATTAGGCAACTATTGTCGTAACAAGGATATCAAAACTGCGATTACAGTTGGCGTTGTTGGTAAATATAAATTCCTATTTCTTTAAACTTTAAAATTTTAACTTTAGCCTTAAAATTTAAAATTGTGAAATTCCATTTAGCCTCTTTAAAAATCATTACTATATATAAAACGCTAGCCACTGACTTCCTGTGTGGGGGGCTCCTCCCCCCCCTTCTCTTATTCTCTTATATACGTTCCTGCCATATTTATAATTACTATACAAAGGATATCGAAGTAAATTTTATAATCAACTAAGATTTCGGACCAGGATAATTTTCTCACTGGTTCCAGCTTTTTATTTTTATTTATTAAATACTGTAGAGTATTTATATTTTTAATAAATAATTAATAACAAAAATGTGTTCTATAATTAAAAATTCCCCTAATAATAAAAATTCAAGCCACAAAAACTTTAATAAAGACAATATTAAATAATCTAATTTTTTTCGAATTTATTGGTCCACATGAAGTGCTATAAAGTTTCGACCTACAAGAACATCTGCAGGGCCTGCAATTACATAAGATTATCCATAAGTATATATACTGTGTATATATATATATATATATATATATAATTTAATATTGTCTTGTAAAAATAACAAAAATACCTACCCTTATAAACCTGATTCGTCGAGATTCGTGTTATTCGTCGAGAGTAAATTTTATATTGAAATGTCTCATTTTAAATTCTTATTTTTGTTTTTAAGGTTTACCAAATGTCGGCAAAAGCTCTTTAATAAACAGTTTAAAAAGGAGTCGCGCTTGTAACGTCGGTGCTGTTCCTGGAGTGACCAAGTAAGACCATCATTTTATTTTTATTTTTTACCTTTTTAAATTTTATACTTTTAAAAATCTTGAAATAAATGGAAAAAGCCAATCTCAAATTATATACATATGATATTAAATAGAAGTGATACGTACTAAACAAGCTATCCATTAAATTTTTTCTGTTGTCACAAAGCCGTTGTTTGGAGAATAGAAAAAATGTTTTTTTATTATGAAGTTTTTGAGAAGTGTATAGATGTTTTATGTTTTTTAAAAAATTCATATATTATAGACTTAGAAGAGTAATCATTATTTTATTTTGTTTTTGTTTTTTTAAGGAATCGACAAGTGGTTCAACTTGATTCAAAAATCAAACTCTTGGACAGTCCTGGAGTTATTATGTCTTCCTCGGGGACTGAAGAGTCAATCGCTTTAAAAAATGTTATCAATATTGCAACTCTACGAGATCCTGTCACACCAGCAAATGCAATTTTGAGCCGGGTCACTAAAGATCATGTGAGTTGGAAATAATATAAAATTTTACTTGTAAAAAAAATAGATATGCACAAAATATTTTTTTTTTATTGAGTGATCACAGGCCATATGTTCATTAAACTTCTTGTTACTTTCTATTACCCTATATATGAAATATATAGAGAGAAAGTATTGCGATCATGTCAAAAATTCGATGTCGAGATTTTGATGGATATAGGTACATGTTTTTAGGTCTACTGATTCTAAAAAATTGGATCCCGTAAATTGGTCTGTCTATGTGTAACGATATTAAGCATGAAGGAATTGAGTGGCTTAAATAAGAATGCCTGGACCCCATATATGTATATTAAATCAATAACGGTTATCGTAAATGTCTTATATGGCCTGAGTTGCCGAAAAGACAGTGTGAATGTGTGTGTGAGTGTGAGTGTTAATGAGAAAAAAGTGTGAATGTTTAAAAAAAAAAAAAAAAAAAAAAAGGAATTGAGCTACTGGGTTGAAATTTTATATTTAAGTTAAGTAGCCTCCTGGGCATTCAAATTAAGCTTTTGAACAAAATCGGCCAAAAAGTACTAGTACTTTACTGATGTACTTTTTCAGTTTTTTCGATTTTCTCAAAATTTGCTCCAACGATTTTGTTTAAAATTCATAAATCAATTATTTTTTAGATGCTCTTTAAAATATATATTCTCATTTTGCCCTTAAAATCTTTTGAAATACACTTTACTCTTGGACTTCATTAAGAGAATGCCTTGGTAAGGGAGTTTAAAATGTTTTCCCATTTTGATTAAAATTCATAAATCAACTATTTTTTATAGATGATGTTTAAAAAGTATATCAGTAAAATTGTTTTAAGTACGCTTTACTGATGTATTTCAGATTTTTCAAATTCATTTTTCAGCTCTTCCTTCCATAGGGCCAATGTTATGACGATTTGCTTGTAAATTTTGATTCAAAAGGGGGGTTTTCTTTGGAACTTATTACACATTTACAAAATTTTTTTTTCCACTTTGTTGTGTGCTGTGCGACCAGTCACACCAGATTTTTTTTTAGATATGAGATCTTGATTCACAATATGGGCTAGCTGTGATAACTTATCGATTCATATTATAATAGTCTAATATTTTTTTCAGTTACGAGAAATTTATCAATTGACGAATTATTCTTCACCCCAAGAGTTCTTATCGTTGCTGGCCCAAAGAATGGGTCGGTTTAGAAAAGGTGGTGTTGCTGATATCAATGTTGCTGCAAAAATTCTTATTGACGATTGGAACAAGTAATTATAATTTTAAATAAAAACCCTATTAAATTTTAAATCGAATCTTAAAATGTTTATTATTTATTTAAGGGGCAAAATTCGCTACTGCACTGTGCCACCCGAGGAGAGACCTGATGATGAGATTCATTTGGGCGCTAAAATTGTCCAAGAGATTTCAAAAGAATTCGATATTTCATCTTTCGAGCCAATGGAGATGGAGACCTTGAAATTGCTGGATTTGGAACACAAATCTATGGAAACGACGGTCCCAGTTCTCGAAAGAGAGGAAAAAACTGAATCTATGAATATTGATGGAGATGAGTCGGAAGGAATTGTAAGTAAATACTTTAAGCCGGGACCATACTATTAAAAATTGTGTCAATAGTGGGGTAAATTTTTTTGTATATTTCTACGTCAAAATTAGCCTCCTACCAGTAAAGATCATGCTTAACGCAAATTATTACCTGTGGGATTAAATTATATTTTTTTGAAATAAAGGATTAGAAGTTAAACTAAACAATGGAAGCTCATTATAAAAAGAAAAAGTTGAAATTTTTTATAATTCCAATTAAATTTATTAAATAAACTAATTTTAAAGCCCTGCCTTCAATACCGAGTATCGGAGATTCCGTATTTATATACTACATACCACTAGGCTCAAATATATGGAAACGGTATCTGCGTTATAATTAGGCCCTGCTGCTTGAAATAAATTCAAAGAGAAACTCCTAGAGATTAAAGGAAAGGCGAGGGTTCGCAATACGCGAGACTGAGACAAAATATGTTTGACCTTTATTTAATAATTTAGCTTTTGAGATTCCCGACTCAATATATTTATGTCTAGTGGTATATTTCGTTAGCAACATTCTAACTCTACTACTTCTCAGCAACAAAAAGAAAAGTAACAACAATAAGAAAAAATTAATAATCCCATGGCCCACCTCAGCCAAGTTCTCTAGTTACGCCCATGCCGACAGTATGTGGCCAGTGTATATTGTCCACTTTTCCAAGCGTGCACAGAACAAACATCAATTAAATTTATCAATTTTATTTATACTAATAAATTTCTTTTTTTTTAGATCTCCAAAAATGTTTTAATTACAGAAAATCCTAAAAAGAAAAAGATTCGATTCAAAAAAGAAAAAAAAGAAAAAGTTGATAGTCAAATGACCCTTGAAGGTAATCTAAAATTGAATAAAAATGTGAAAATGCAACAGAAAAAATTGAAGAAAGAAAAAAATCGAACAGGTAAACGTTAATTTTCGATTATAAGATAATATTTTTTTAAAATAATAAATTTTCTCTTATTGATATTTTAGAAAGAAAAACTGATGCATTTTCTGGAAGTTTAGAAAATTTTTCCCTTGGAGGAGGAAATGATGATTATGATTTTCAATCTGATTTTAATTTATAAATTGATGATGAATATATAATAATGTTATATATAATGTTATTGTAAAATATATATTTTAACACAACTTGTATTATTCAAGTCTTTTATTTGCTCTTGACCTGTGACTCCGAGTTAGTATCTGATTCAAGGAGTTGAGGGTTCGATCCCTCTCTGGTCCGTCTACCGCCAAAGCGTGGTGGTCCTGGTTCGAGTCCAGGAGGCGCAATTTTGCTTAATCAAAACACAAACTCCTATCCCAAATAGTCTTTATCTTAAACAATATGTTGATTGGCTAATTCATCGTCTATTGAGGGAAAAAATTCCTTTTTCAAACAAAGCTCTATTCTTTCCCCTGGCTAAATACTATTTTTCTTTTTTTATATATTTTTTATTTGAAATTTTTTTTTTTTTTTTTTTTTCAAAAAACTCACACTTTTTTCTCATTCACACTCACACTCACACACACATTTACACTGTCTTTTCGGCAACTCAGGCCATTTAAGACTTTGACGATAACCGTTATGAATATATATTATTTGGGGTCCAGGCATTCTTATTTAAGCCATTTGGTATCCAATTGGCTTAAATAAAATCATCGGACTGCCTGGGGTCCGAACCCGCGACGTTTGGTATACGAGGTTAGCGCGCTAACCTCTACACCAAGCCCCGAGGGCATTTGAAATTTTAAAAGTACAGGAAAAATAAAAACAATGTTTTAAAACTCCCGCCCAGCATAAATTTTGAATGGAAGAGGAAAAGATTATTGTTTATAATTTTAAAAATAAAAGAAAATAAAAACTATAATATTATGATTTATTCAAAAAATAAAAAAATAAACTTAAATATATATTAAAATTTATAAAAAAAAAAAAATTTTTGATATGAATTATGTTAGCCATGCGATTCTCTCCTTGTTGATTGTCAGCCTATTGTTGAAGACTTCTCGTTAGTCTTGTTCAACCGCCTAAACTGTTTAATTCCTGCGAGTGGCATTTTCTTTTTCTTATTATAGTATTTATATATATAGTGAAATAATACCAATTATATTAATTAGTAGTTTATATATAGTTAAGTGTTTTTAAAGAATATAATGAAGAGGATAGTGAAGAGATAGATGAAAACGAACGAGGTAAGATAACCTAGTAGAGATTCACTTGATTGTTAAAAAAAAAATTTGAACACATTCAATAAAATAGTTTCAGATTTAAAAATATTTAAAATAGAGTAAATTTAAGTCTAATAAATAATATACTTTTCCTTCTATCTTTGCTTCAATCTCGCGCTGAGAATTTTAAAATTATCACAATCAATAATGGATAGGCCTACTGGTAGACTACCAGTGGTAGTGTTGAAGAGGGAAAGGAAAACACCAGAATATTCATAAAATTAGGATAATTCTCCCCGAAACTCATAAAAAAATTAATAAAAAGAGAAAACACAAGTGACGTAGACAAATTTAAAATTTTGCCTAGGGGTCTGGAGCAAATTCTTGACAAATTTAGAAGCTATCCTCTAGTAATTTAGAATTAACCTAGGTCATTTTAATATTGGACGACAGTTCTATTTTTTATTATAAGGGGGTATTTTATGGCTGCTGGAATAATTCTCAGAAATAAAAAAACAAGAAAATGCAATCACGATTTTTCCTTTAAAAAATATATTTTCCACAACTAACGGTTAGTCCTTGATTAAGCCATCAACAACAGCATTTTCTGGTTTTTGTTTCATTTTTTATTTTCTCTTAATTATATATGTCAATATACCGGGTATATAAAGAGAAAGTATTGGATACATGTCAAATATTCGAGGTCATTTCTTATGAAAATACTCGTTTTGAGACCAAAAAAGTGGGTTCCGCCCATGATACATGGTTCCGCCTAATAGTAGCCTATGTTTCTCTATTTCTCTGTGTGTGGGTCTGTCTGCGAACAGCTGCTACAGTTGATAAATATCATTTGCCACGGACAGTTCGGCTTTTACAACAACTTATAATGTCTAAACGAAAAATCAACGTGTTGTCGTTAAGTGACAAACTTAAAATTATAAATGCATTTGAATCGGGAAAATCAAGGTGTGAAATACGAAGTGAATTTGGAAACACAAAAAAGTTAACAGATTTTTTTAAGTGAATTTCGCATATTATTTGCTTTCTTTGTAAATGCTCTCTAATAATTACTTTGTATATCACACTCTAATAGATTATTCTTTATCATGCTCACGACTAAATATTTTGAATATTATTGATAAACCTCTGTAAGTGAGACAAACATCTCCTGTACATCTATAAGCTAGAAACTCGCATTAGTGAGAAACCTCTATAAACGAAAAAAAAAATTATGGTCCCTTCTCTTAACCAGGTTTCACTGTATCTTAGGAACTAAAAGAGCTATGAAGCATGTAACACTAGGCTTTTGAACAAAATCGACCAAAGAGAACTAATACTTTACAGATGTACTAGTGATGAGAAGTGGCTGTAGACTTTGAATTGGGTATAGGAGACTTTGCAGCCAAGGAAATTAAATAAAAAACTTATTTAATTATTAATCGTCGACGTTTCGGTCGCAAGTCACGACCTTCCTCAGGACGATTAATTGTTAGAATACAAGGTTAACAGTATTATGATTAATTATCATTGTAAGTTATACAATTTTTAATTGGGCTGTATGTATTAAGAGTAACTTGTTCGCTTATGACTTATTACAATCAATGGACGGTCTTCCCCCCTTGCATGGGTTAATATTAACCAAGGGGGAAGACCGTCCATTGATTGTAATAAGTCATAAGCGAACAAGTTACTCTTAATACATACAGCCCAATTAAAAATTGTATAACTTACAATGATAATTAATCATAATACTGTTAACCTTGTATTCTAACAATTAATCGTCCTGAGGAAGGTCGTGACTTGCGACCGAAACGTCGACGATTAATAATTAAATAAGTTTTTTATTTAATTTCCTTGGCTGCAAAGTCTCCTATACCCAATTTACAGATGTACTTTTTTATTATTTTTTTTTTTAGATTTACTCAAAATTTGCTCTAAAGATTTTCTTTTTTTCATTCATTTAAATTATATCAATTTTTCGATTTGGTAGGCAATAAATAAATTATTTGTGATTAATTTACAATAAATCCCTATTTATTTTTGCTCAGTACATTTTTTAGCAATATTTCAAAAGTATTATTTAAATTGTTTTCTTATTTTGTTTTGTTTTATAAGAAAAAAAATTAAGCTTCTTTCATGTTCTCTTTCTTAAGGGCTATTATTATTTGATGAATACTAACTCCAGATCCACTCACAAAAGCAAAAAAGCCAATGAAGATAATTACAAAATCCTATTATAAAAAAAACAAAAGAGATTAAATTAATTATTAGTTAAAATTAGGAATTATATGAAATTGAACATAAATACAAATATACTCTGGTCATAGTAAGAGAGAGATCTTTAAGGAATTAAATATAATAAATAAGTAATTAAGATCAAGGCCTTAGGAGGAAAATTCTTCCCGGGGCGGGGGAGGTACGGATAATCCGAGAGGTAATTCCGCTTCCCAATTGGATACATTTTAAAGAATATTAAATAATTTTTACTATAATTTCTAGTAGTATAGTTTATATCTAACAAAGATGTGAGCGTTATTTATTGGTGAGGTCAAACATCCCATGGCCCCCGGGAATCGAACCCAGGAACTCCGCCTTTCCGGGGCATAGGCGTGCTGTCCATTGCAGTATGTTTTTATAATTTTTGACTGGGGTGGACCCTCATATCACTCCATCCCCCTCTGACTACGGGTCTGAATAAGATAGAATATACTGTATATCTGTTATCCCAGTGAATAAGTTGTTAAGTCGATTTTGTTTATTTTTCAGGGCTTGACTTTTAAAGTTTACAAAACTAAAGATTTAGATTACCTTCCAAAAACGCACAATTTAATAACTACGTTTAAAGCCAGGCCCTGACTTGCTCACTTATATACAACGAAGAAAATATCTCCTGCTTCTCTCAGTGGCGTACCGAGGGGGGGGGGGGGCGGTCCGCCCCAGGCCCCGATAAAAAAAAAAATTTAATGAGAATTTCTCTTTGAGAGGCCCCGGAGCCCTCAGGGCTCAAGTAAAAATGGAAAAATTTAGATAAAAAAAAAATGTAATGAAAATTTCTCTTTGAGAGGCCCCGGGGCCCAAAAAAAATACAATATAAAGCCCTTTCTTCTAGTGCCGTCCCAGGCCCCCAACTGCCTCGGTACGCCTCTGGCTTCGCTAAAGCCACTTAACTCATTTTGGACTTATCCACTTATTCACTGGGATTTCCGAGATATAATCAATTTATAGTATCTAATACATAAACATAAAAACTTTAATTAGCCTACCTTATAAATTCTTATATCAAAAGAGCTTGATGAATCTGCCCATTGTACACACATCTCCAAAAGAGCAGGGAATATTATTCCTAGCATACTTAGGCAAAGTGAACCGATTAATGCAATAAAATGTTGAAGCAGAGGAATGCCAATAGCCATGCCACCTGAATACAAAAAAAAAATATTTAATTCAGCATAATACTTTCATTAAATAATTAAATATTTTTTAAATAAAAGATTGAAATTAGCCAAAAACAATTCACCTTAATTACATTTATTTAATGCAAATATTCCGATATCAATATAATGATATCATCCTCAGCTCATACTAAAAATATAGTAGAGTATTAGAAAAAATAGTTATTAAACAAAAAAATATTAACACTTCGCTCTCAAAATATCCAGGTGAAAAAAACATCAAAATATTGACAAAAAATTATAAAAAAAGTTGTCATAAAAATTTATTAAAGGTCAAGGGCGGATCCAGAGGTGTTTCTCGGGGGGGGGGAGGGGGTAATCTTGTGGGACTGGTCGCACAACACACAATTTTTTCTTAATTTCGGTAATTTAAAGGCGCATTCTGTACTTGTTTGCCAGAATATAAATACAAATCAAATTTTTAAGTATTAATTTTTAAAATTTTACATTAAAAATAATTTTTTTTAGAAAAAAAGTATTTTTTCAAATCTCGGGGGGGGGGAATTACCCCCTTTACCCCCTGTATCCGCCCTTGTATATTTAGATATTCAAATTACAAATAAACTGGTATGTTTAATAATAAATATTAATTATGTAATTAAGGTGAATTTTTTTTGGCTAATGTCAATTTTTTATTAATAATCTAATCAAGAAACCAATTTGAGAAGTTTTTTTTTTTTTTTTTTAGTTAGAAAAATTTTATTTCCTTCAATTTTTTTTGCCTTTTCCCTAATTTTAACTTTCTGGTTCTATTACTTTCTCTTAGCCTATATATGAAATATATAGGAGAGAAAGTATTGCGATCATGTCAAAAATTCGATGTCGAGATTTTGATGGATATACATGTTTTGAGGTCCCCTGAGTCCAAAAAAAGTGGGTCCCGCAAATTGGTCTGTGTGTGTGTGTGTGTGTGTGTGTGTCTGTGTGTCTGTGTGTCTGTATGTGTGGAACCATTTTTTTAGCATGAAGGAATTGAGCTACCGGATTGAAATTGTATATTTAACTTAGGTACCTTCCCACACGCTCAAAATAAGCTTTTGAACAAAATCGGCCAAAAAGTACTAGTACTTTACTGATGTACTTTTTCAGTTTTTTTCGATTTTCTCAAAATTCCCTCCAAGGATTTTTTTTAAAATTCATAAATGAACTATTTTTTAGATGCTCTTTAAAATGTATATTCTCATTTTGCCGTTGAAATCTTCTGAAGACCACTTTACTCTTGTTCTTCATAGGAAAGATAGAAATGGTTGCCATGGTAACGGAATTTAAATCTTTTTCTTTTTATTAGATTAAAAATCAATTATTATTTAAATTCCCATTTATTTTAAATTTATTTGTGTCTTTAATTGTTTCAAAGAAAACATATATGTCTCTCTCTCACTTGCAAACATTATCGTCTCTCTCTACTCTTTTTAAATTCCCTTTCCACCTCATCTTCGCATAGGAACAATGTTAATTTCCTATAGGGATTTGTATGTTAATTTCGATTCAAAAGGGGGTCCCCTTTGGAACTTTTTAGGCATTTAAAATTTTTTTTTCCAATTCTTATGAAATTTTGTATTTATTTACGATTCTATATTGTGTATAAAATGTCCAAATATGAGATTAAAATTTTGAAAAATAACCATAGTTTATTTGAAGCAGTCAACATTTAAAATGCAAGTTTGAAACTAAGGTGCTATCGGAAACTAAATATATCTCGACACAAAAAATCTGGTGTGACCAGCACAGTGCGCAACTTTCTCTTACCGAAGGGTAAGAGAAAGTTGTGTGCTGTGCGCCAGTCACACCAGATT